>JARKIC010000422.1:0-277743 GCA_029378375.1 Mycena olivaceomarginata | reverse complement strand
CAGAACTCTCGACGCCGAGGCACTGGGTGATACGATGCCCTGGACGTGCGCGTGCAGTTCGGATGTGAGTTTCGACTCGTGCGGAAGAGGTGTCGAGGAGGAGGATGTCCGTTGAGGGCGGGTAGTTGGAGGCTGGATGAAGATCGAACGGGAATCGGCCGGTTTACCTGAGACAAAGATGGAATGAATATGCAGATGAAGGGCGGTTGAAATGGGTGGTCCGGAGCCATTCCGCCGTTCAATTGAGCCAACGATAGAGCTCCACGAAGAGATACAGGACCCCTGCGAGTTACCCGCGAGAGAAGCGACTCCGCGCGATCCAAGACACCAAAACGCGTACTTTCAGCTGCAAAGAAGATCCTGTGTCTACGAAAGAGCTATGAAAGAAAAACTAGTGAACTGATTGGATTCACGGTGGCGAAACACGCCAACTGGCAAGACGCCGCGATGGGAGGGAGCAGGTAGTTGTTTGGCTACGGGGTGTTTGCCTGTCCGGGTTGGGGCCGGATTGTTCCGAAGATCGCTCAATAATAAGATCGACCTGGTCAGGTCGGATTTTAATTCGAAACAAGGGCTATCGCTTAACCTGCGACTTGAAGAATCCTGAGACGGCCACTTTAATCGTGTCAAACATCCTGTACTCTCGTCCTTGAGCAAGAATTGGCTCTTGAGCACCATCTGGGCGATGCGCATTACGGCGTTCAAACGGAGTGTCGGCTGGCCCAGAACCATCGGCAAAGCCGGATCCGGAACACGAAAGCTCCAACCACAGTGCTCGAACGGCGAACGCGATTCGCAGAGCAGTTAAGACTCCCTGAAGATCTTTTTATGGCTGTAAAATAAACAAAGCTCCGGCACGCAAACTACGACGCTACGAATATCGCGAGTTCGGATATACACTGCATCTCAAGCGAGGCACCAAATCTTAACCAGGCGAGCGTAACTCCGGTCAACCCGGCAAATCCATCACCTCCCAAGATTGCCACCCAATCCGCCGACTGGCCAATTTCGAATCCCTTGCAATCCTGGACAATACGTGGATTAATTATCGTGGGAGCAAACGGAAGTCAGAAAACACACGTTTTAAACCGTGCAATTCGATCGTTAATCACTCCGTATGTGCCCTCGCGGATGTTCTCCCCTCTCCAATCGCATGATTGGGCCATTGTCGGGCAGGAGCCACGAGCATCCGCCTCGTTGCTTGGGTCCGGGTCTGTTGCGGCATAGAACACGGTTTGCGCGACGCGAGTGGCCGGGAGAAGCTCTGAGCCTGTCAGGACGAGTCGTGCCGTGAGAGACAGAATTGGTGTATCTGTTTTAGTGAGAACAGAAAAATAAGAATGGTATCAACGAGAGACAAACCTGCCCACACGGGGTCGACACACGCGATTCGAATGTTGTCGTGTTCCACCAGGGGGTAAAGTGAACGCATCAAACCACGAATGGCAAACTTCGATGATGTATACATCGGCGGTGAGCGGGATCGCCTCCCAAGATGCTGATGGTATGGTCAGTCAACGTCAGAAACGCGGGGAGGAAACGGCCGACCCATCGACCCTATCAGAATGAGAGCTTTCCACTGGTCGGCGCCTGTACGAGTGCTTCTCAAATAATTCAGGCCAAGGTGAACGGCTGAGGACAATTGTATGAGTGAGAAAAACAACTGTTGTAATACATACTGTGAACTGCCCCCAAAAGATTGATCTCCAACGTCGACATATCAGGCGGGAGGGGTTTGCCGTCCTTGTAGTCCAAGACACCAGAGCACGCGTCACCACGTTCGCTCACACCAGCGCAAGGGATCTGCAGCGAGGAGATCGTCAGTCGGGATGGGACCCTGCGGATAGAACCACGCCCGCACCACAACGTCCACGGAACCAAAATGAGAAACCGCGCTTTCAAAAAGGGTGACCTGATCTTCCCACTGCAGAACGTTACACTGAACGTATATGGCGTTACTATTGAACGGAAGATTTCAGTGAGTACTCTGTAATCCTCCATGGCAAGCTGCATACCCGCCCAATTCGCGAATCTCTTTAACCACCTTGCTCGCCGCATCGCCGTTAACATCGCCGATCACAACTTGGCGCTGCGGTGAAAATCAATGAGACTGTGAGCGGATTCACGGTACGGGAGACATACCCGTAGCGCGCAAACAAAATGGCCGTTTCACGTCCTATGCCATTTGCGCCCCCTAGCACTGAAATTAGTACAACGCGGAGCCAACAGACAACGCCGGTAACCGACCAGTGAGCAGAACAGTTTTCCCCTCTACCCTTTTGGCGTACTGGAGGAGCTCTTCGAGGTTCGATTGAGGCCATTGTGGTCCTGTGGAGGTCTTGTGAAAGGAGATTTTTCACTACTCCATCCAGATATCTCCGAGTCGCGACTCACGTTATCTGGGCCAATCGGGCTCTCTGGGCTGCCGAATCTCGTAGTGATCAAGTTGTGACAAGCTCAATATTAATGCGGCGTTGAATTAGTTTGTATCAGTACTGTTCCATTTCATTCAATTCGTACGGCACTTTGGCGTGTGACATCAAATACGAAATGATCCTTTCGTATGCGGGCTTGTTGCCCTGTGTGACTTACGAAATTTTTCGTATAAAACTGCCCCGCAGGGCGCTCGGAGCGAATTTTTTGTGTTAAATTGGTGAGAACCTTTCGTATTGAGCCCTTGTGACCCTGTGACCTACGAAATTTTTCGTCGATTTTTGGGCTTATGACCTGTGACCATACAAGATTGAAGGAAATTGAACAGTATCTCCCTTGGTTCCGTCCATCCCTGCAGGGATGAACTCGCAAGGGAAACACAGGGAAGGCGTGCGGGGTGCATTCACACCTGTAAGATGCATCACATCCAAACAACTACGGGTGGGATGGTTGGACATTCTTGATTTTCGGCGGTGATGGTCGGATAATGTGACAGCCGTATTATGAGTGCCTGAGTATAACCAAATGGATAATTAGCCCAAGTATAGCTGCAAGGAAAAAGAGAAAATTTACGACTTCACCGCTGGCTAATTACCACCGTCCTTGCACAGGGCTGTCTCGGTAACCCAGAACTGGTGTGATTTGCGGTCAGCCCGGTATTGATCCGGCGGAGTTTGTGCTCCCCTTTATAAAATTACGTTCGTCTGTGCCGGGGCGCTCCGCGCCGCGGCGCGCTTATAAATAAAAACAAGCGGCTGCTCGGCCGCTTTGCGGCCTCGCATCCCCTTCCTTCAGTTGAGATTCAACCCAGTTGAGAATTGAGCAAAGGAGCCTGTGATTCACAATGAAATGATTGAGGATAAGGCCGCAGGCGGCAGGTGCCGAACCTTTCCAGTTGATCTGATCAAGGCAGTACGGCAGACCAAATACGGAATGTGGGAATTGTGCTGGACCACACACGTCGCAAAGCCCACACAGCCACTCCAAATACAGAACGTGGGAAATGTGCTGGACCACTGCACACATTTTTTTTTTTTTTTTTTTTTTTTTTTTTGAGGTGTGATAACACAGCGAGTTACCGGTCACAGTTTGCACTGTTACCACCAAGGGCCTTAACCTCATTTTGAGGTAAGGCTCCCCCTTGGGTCTAGGCCTAGGCCCCCTTTTGGGCGGACATTGGTCCGTTGGCTCACTGCCACAAGTAGTCTATCAAGGGACACTTTGACCCAGATGTTGGGATTGACTACGGCTCCAGGCAGGAATGCATTTACGCAGACCACATTTAGACATATGCCCCTTTTGTAGGTAGCTGCCCAATGATGGTACTGTGGGACTCGGCTGACACGCAATACCCACTAAACCTCCTGATGGTTGGATGCGGGATTTTAAACCCGCGGCCGAAGGAAACAGCTTCCGAACGGCGGCCGGCACATCGGCTCGACCGGATCAGCAATCTGGCAAGTCCACAAAGCCAGCTGATCCCGCTGAAGTGGTGTACTCGGGATTCGAACCTCACGGGACCCGGGGCATCTAAAATAATCGGATACCACTGCACACATTTGATTCTGAAGCCAAACCTAAAGGTTCGGCCATAAATACTGAGCTTTGACCCTTGAAGTGAGTATTCAAGACAAATGTTTGCGGTATTCTATAGATATGCTGTGAAGCCGGATCCGGACAGGCACCCGCTGGTCGGCCTTACCCGCTTTCGTCTCGCATCTCTGCTTGTTCCAAGTCCCTCGTTCACCTTCATCTCGGGATTCAGTTTCGCTGAAGCGAGGCCGTCCCGAATACTCCGCATAACCTTTGAATCAGAGTTTATGTCCTTGCGCGGCAAACATCTCGCCACACCTAGGCCTGGGCGATGCCGCGATGGCGGAAAATATGTGTGGGTTTCGATTCGGCATCTCTGATTTGTTGCGGGACACAGAGTACATCCGAATCACTCTTTAGTCGTGGCACTAGGGATAGCGGGAATTATTGGTATATGCGCTCAATGAGGGGGGATCCGATATGCACAGAGTCCAGGTGGAATGGATGTGCAATGATTGCACTAAAAAACAAAGTTTACAACAGGCGAAGAAATACAACAGCCAACATTGCTAGCCAAAAAAAAAACTCCGCTCCGACCGAAGGTGAAAAAACACGAAACCATCTGCTATTGGGAACCTTTTTTTCTTTCTTTTCTTTCCTTCTGCTACTGGGAACCCCCAACCGCAATCGATCAATAGTACAAGGCGTGGCAGGACGTGACGACAGTGACTTCCGTTTGGCGTTCAGCTATGAGGGTTGGTCAGCGATGTATTTGAGTGTGTGGGTGCAAGACGAACGATTGAACACGACGCTCAAGCACGAGCATCGCAGAGGACACCCAGCCCAAGGAGCCCAACGGTACAGCATGCGGCCGCGCGACCCGCTGTGGCGCAGCCGCTTTTGAAGCTGGAGGAACTGGTGGGGGGGGTCGGGGGCTTGGGTCCACGCAATCGGCTGCTATGATGCCCCCGACATTGACAGCGCAGCATTGGGGGACGGAATAAAGGGTGCCCGGGCAAAGAGGGCAGGGGGGAGGTGGAGGAGGATTTCCTCCGCCTCCGCTTTTTCCGGAGGGGCCGCCGCACTGCATGACCTCCAGCCTCCTTGGCGAGAGTGTATGCTGTATGGCAAGTCAGCCTCTCCGAGATGCTTTAGCCGTTCTCATTCACCCTAACCGCTAACCTGTAGGCGCTTAGCCAGGAATTGTTCCCATTGTTCCCAAAAATAGGGCAATAAACTTCAAACCGACAGGTAAAGTAACGCGGGCTGCTGGGTTGCCAAGCGGCTATATGGCAAGCACCCAACATCCACCCTTGCGCCCAATGTCGAATCCCAACCACGTCCTATTCCCCAAGCTCGACGCACATCCGCTGTTTTCTTCATCACGCGACGGGGTGTGAAGCGCCCCACCAAGAGCGAGCGCTCAGGTCCTTGGCAGTGGCGAACTTCTGCCGTGCCTCTGAACGACGTTGACTGCGGCGTCTGCCGCAAACGATCCGCTAATCGCCGGGTGATCTAAAAGCCTCAGATGCCCTACGGGGAGCTTAAGTGGTTTCGGACAGAGGATTGTATTTTTATAAACAGGGTGACTTTGTGAATATTGAGGTATTTATCCCCAGTGGCACACAAGGATAATTGGGAGAGTTCTTCTGCGAAAGTTTCCATATCTGAGCGGAAAGTATCCACAATGCGAGACGGGGCATTTCGACAGGTATGAGAGATGGGATGGATGAGATGAGGGAGAATAATATTATGCTTGTTCCAGTAATGTGAAACATGTATCCCTGAACTGAACACTTGGGGTACCCGTAACGGAAACGCTGGGCTAATGAACACTCAGTTTATGAAAGTGCCACAAAAATGGGCCAATATTCTGCAGCGATCCCTAGTGTTCTGGGCAAGCTAGGCGATTTCCTTTCCAATTCCGATTCTGGCACGCTCAATTATTTGCTAATTTTGGTTCAATGAAACCCTCATTTCGCGCTAAACGTCCACTACTTACGCCGTCGGCAGCAGGGCTTGAGCTGGGACGCCAAGCTGTTGGCAGTCTCTTATAAACAGACGCTATAAAAGAGGGCGCTTGTACCGCATATGTTGTAAGCTTTGGTCTCTAGCAGCCAGGGAGTGTCTGTAGTAATGGCCTCTGTTCAAGAATATTCGACACCAGGTTTTTTGGCAATCCCAAAATTTTAGATCCAGGACGAGTGTTAGACCCGGGTTAAGCAGTTAGAGGCTAGCGGTTAGGGTGAAGGCGTAGAATATCTCGTAGAGGACAAATGTCCCGCAATCCTAGATCGAAACTAACTCGAAGCGGTGCCCGCAGATATACCATATATTATCTAGGTGAGCTGACTCCGCGAGCGCGAGGTCTGGACGATGAACAAATATCAAATATAACCCCGCGAGATCAACCAGCCGAGATCCCGAAACAATATGAAACTTGCGAAAATGCGACAAAACCCAACCCCACGACATCACGACAGAGCTGCACGGTTAATCGGATATACAGTAGAGTGGGTCATAATGCATAAGGTCCGTTCCCCTGCCAAATTTCGGTGTGGCCAATGCATTATGAGCATTATGCATTAGTAGCACCACTCCGTGAGATGTTCTTGGCAGCCGTCCAATTACTTCAAAAGTTCAACCATGGGATGGCATTATCAATCATTACGGCTACAGTAGTGCGGGTCATAATGCATAACCTCATAATGCATACCTGCCAAAATTTCTCATAATGCATCGGCCTCGGAGATCCACCAAATGGCCTCTCACCACCATAGAGGTATGAATTAGCTGAAGGATGCCAACTCGACTCTCACTCAGTTGAGGTCCTTCAGGGATCGGCCTTTCCTCTTTCCTCTTTTTACTTTTTCTTTGGCCGTTCTCTCCTGCTCTTTGGTTCAAGTTACATACGCGGAGGACACAGCTGTCGCCGATACACATCTGCCAGCACGAGTGCACTGGTCCAGCTCTCAATTCGACCACATCGCAGAGGCCAAGTCTGCAACTTGAACCACGGTACACAAAACCTTCGGAGGTTCACACCGCAGGAGACGGACCTGTTGCGCTGGTCGCATCCGCAATTTGTTCAAGAATCGAGGTGGATCTCAGCGGAGATACTCCCCGTTCGATTCGGGGGTGGGTCATCATTTCATCATCATCACCCGTCTTTTTGCGTATTCGGCGAGTGGTAAGCGAAGAAGGATCCAAATCCAATCGGGGTCGCGAATTCTTGATAGATATCTTGGCGTAGGAGAGCTACGTACCATCAGTCGTGGTAATTCAGACATGGGCCTCGGATTAGCACTTGGGCATCCGAGGCCGATCACTTTAATCGCGGACAGGGCAGAAGATGCAGACAAAGGAGGTACAACCCAAGAAATAACAGGGCCTGCGGCGCTGGGCGTATCCGTCCTATCTTGGACGACAACATAATGGATAGCAACGAACAGAGAATCTCGTTCGATTCGGGAGCGGGTACATAGCAGATTTTGAGGACATAATACTTGTTGTCTCGATCCCCTATTTGTTGTGGACTTTCATTTACTCTGAGGGTAGTTCTACAATCTGCAGCTACGCGGTGAGTATCTTTGCTTCTTTTATTCGACACGCAATTCAACCAACCCTCGGAACAATCCGGATCTGGCAAACACATTGCAGCCAAACAAAGAGCTGCTTCCTCCCATCACCGCGACTCACCAGTCGGTCGTCTTCCGCGACGCGAATCTAATCAACTCGTGGTTTGTCGCAGTTCTTTCGTCGCAGTATCGCATACTCTGCGGTCGAAGATACGCGTCCGGTGTCTTGGATCGTGCGGAGTCGCTTCCAAGTCCCTTCTCTAGCCGCTACTGCTACTTAGTAGCAGGGGACCTGTATCTCTTGGGGCTCTATCGTTCGCTCAATTAAACCGCGGAATGCCTCTGCGACTACCTGTTTAAAAACCGCCGCTTCATCTCCGCATCTTCATGCAATCTTGTCTCGGGCAAACAGTTACTGACCGATAGGCTTCGATCTTTATCTCCAGCCTCCATCTAATGCCTCAATTGACATCCTCCTCCTCGACACGCCTTTCGCGCTCGAAATTCGCATCCGAACCTCACGCGCACGTCCAGGGCATCGTATCCCAGTCAGTACCTCAGCGTCGACATCAGAGTTCTGTAAAAAAGAGGAAAGGCCGATCCCTGAAGGACCTCAAGGGACACCGCATCATGTGTTCTCTGATTTTCGCCCAGGACGTCATTGGTGCTTTGGATGGAGGACCTTTAGCATGACTCATTTGATGAAATAAATGAAAGGGACCGCAGTTGGCACGGAGATGGCGGCAAGTGGAACTCGCAGCAGTTCTTCAGCGGATGAACGTAGGCCAACGCAACGAACATTCATAGACTCATCCTCAAAAAAGCCGGACTATCAGCACAGGACATGTTGCGCTGGCGCGCGCGCAATCGATAGCCGAATGCCCTCATTATCTCAGCGGGCCTTCCCGTTCGATTCGGGGGCAGGTCTTGAGAATATCGAGGCTCAATCACTTCTCTGAGTCTTTTTCTTTCTTGATTCGCCTTCTTCCTCTTCTAAATTGTTTCAGCTCCGGTTTTCATTGCTGGCACAAGTCCGGCAGCGTGAATGCATCGGACTAGTGTTCGCTGATTTTTCAACCAAGCGCTGGACGTTCGAATAAATCGGAAGGCTGGGAAGAGAAGAAACCGAGCCAAAGAACTGGACCTGCGGCGCTGAGCGCATCTGAGGGTAGGCTGGTTTGAGCGAAGTACTAACCAATCATGCAAAGTTTGCGCTGATCGCCGAATCTCCACCTGCTCTCACCGATCAACATGCTGCCTGCAGGCGGCCATATCATCCGAATCTCTTTAGCTAAAGAGTCTAGGCACGGCACGGCTGGAGGATAAAAATCGAAATTTCCGAGTGCTGAGAACATAGTAATTCGAAGAGAATGGCGACGACAGGTCCCACCATGACGGGGTAGCTTTGTGCTGAGCAGCGAGCTCATTTTGCCTCTTCCTGTACCCACCTAGGTTCTGATGGTTCCAAGGAACTAATGATCAAAAGCGGTGAATGTCGAATATTCAACATTCAATCTGGATGCGCATCGATCCCTATGTCGGAAAAATCGGGGAAAGGTGATAAGGCTTAGGCTCGTGACCAACCGCGTTCGCCAAGCACGTGGCTGCGCTTATCACGGTTGGCGAAGCGGCTGGGATAACTGGTCGTGATTTTGGCTGATGCCGCCAAATGAGGTTTCGGACTTGGTATTTTCAACCTCCCGAACCTTCAGAAAAAGTGTAAAAAGTTGTATAGTCAAAGATGGATAGTTTTCAATTCTGAGTCGAATGAGACAAACTTGTTTCCCATTTTGGCCAAAAATAAACCGTGCTCTATCAATTCAAAATGAAATATGGAGCAACTTTCTCTATATAACTTGGGTCTTCCGCCTCATTGTTGTGAAGGTACGGAAAGGCAGGAAGGGGCTCAAAAGTGTAAGTCCGAAACCACATTTGGCGCCATCTGCCAAATCAGCAACCAAATGTTCCAGTCGTTCCCACAGCACCGATCTTCTTGCCCTCGTGATCGGTGCGTGGGAACAGACTGGTCGCGAGTCTAGATAAGGCTTGGCAATGCCTTGGAAGGCCTAAAGATCACGTGACCCTTGGAAGTGCCTTGATACGCGAGAGTCGGCATTGAAATGTCTTGGAATACCTTCGCCTCCTTGTAAGCCTCAGTAGGAGTTGAAAGGCATTGAAATATGGTTGAAGTATTGGAACGGGTTACAATAGGTTGGTATATAAATATTGATTCGAAGAGAAAAAAAAAATTAAAAATTAAACCTATGTGATTTAATGTATTGCCAACCACAAGGTTTGAACCAACAACTAGCTCAATGATGAAGAACCAATACTTACAAACCGCATTCCTAACCACTACAGCAAGTGGGCCTTATATATGTAGCATTTGTCGCGTTCTTTTGATCCATTTACAGGCTCAGTTCGCCACGAAAAAAAAAGATTTCGAACTTGTCAATACAAGGCTCAAACTAGGTAGTCTTCTTAGATCTCCTCCCCCTTGTTTGCATCGCAACCTCCTGTTCCTCCTCTCTGTTAGGAATCACCCGAACTTGAGGAGGCTCGTCACTGATTTGAGCACGGCGATGGCTTGGTCCAGCGACGGGTGGCTGATCCGAGGCGTAGTCAACGGCATCTTCGTCTGAATGTGTCGGATCCTCGAAATCACCGAATGCGAGATGGTGCATCGCCTGGCTGATCTCGTCCTCGACTCCGGGATCCCCGCCGTCCTCCTGCACGTTCCCCGCTGTTTTCGAGACCCCAGCAAAAACATGATCATTTACTGTTTTGAAAATGTGCCTCACAAAGGGTGTATCACGGTTTGTCGCAAGAAGCTTCCTGTAGGTGCGATAATCGGCTTCCCAGGTGATCTTTGTGATTGTACCGGTATTTGCAAAGGTTTTATCAGCGGAAACCAGAAATCGGGCCTGGAACTTTTTATAAGTACCAAATGAGCTGAAGAATTGGAAAATCGTACAAAGATACCGGCCAGTGCTATGGAATGGTCGGTAGCTTCGAAGACCGCATATTTGATGCCATTGGACTTGGCATCCGGTTTCACACCAAGGCTCGATGGCCCAAACGTCATGACTCGATGGATCTATATATTTCATTTGATTTAAGATGAGGTCAAATGTGAGTAGGATCACTTACATCGAGTACGATCTTGCTGAGGAAGATGAACTCCATCTTCTTTTGGCCGTTCGGAAACAAGATCGGCGCAAATATTCTTGATGTTGTCTCTCCGGGGAATCAGAGGAGACCAAGAAGAACATTACTTTGGCTTCTGTCCGCAGCTGCAATACTCAAAAGCTGACCATCGACGGCGTGGCCCGCAGAGGTAAGAATGGAAGGGATGACTCCCCGAAGAGAGTTGATGGTGCTTGAGCGAGCGTTTCCGACTTCAGCAATGAACTGGGAATCTGATCAGTGATGAGCAAGGGATTGATGTACAACGCACGTCTTTCCCCAGATGCCGGTACTCAGCATAGTCCAACAACGGGTGGTATTTAACAGGAATCATGTCGAAGAGAGCAGCAGTGATGCCATTCGAGTAAGCTGTGTTGCTGCCAAAGCGCGCTGCGGGATCCAGGGACAATTCCGGTGGACTTTTGCGGAAATCCTCAGTCTTGACCCAGGCCTCCTTGGTCAAGAGAAAATAACGAGCCCATGAACCAACATTTTTTTGGTATCCAAGCCGATTGTCACCCATGCCCGTGCCGCGTCGACGCTTTGAGGCAGCTGTTGCTTCCAGTTCACTAACCCTTTGCCGAAGGCTGCGATTTTCCGCAAGGATGCGGCCGAGGTCCAATTGGCAGCTCTGGTATCCCTATTATGCATTAATTTTAAAATAAATTGACGAGGCAGACACTCACTTTTATAATATCTGTTTTGCTTGCATTGATATCAATGGGCTGGAGCTGTTTCTCAGTGTCGTCGGCACCGAATGTGTCTGAGCCAGCGTCGTCCTCGTCGTCCGAAAGAACAATGGGAGGTGGCATGGTGGTAGGAGGGATTCAGAAAGGTCGGACGTGGCTGACAGCTTGCAAATCCTCAGGGTCACCGTAAGTCAAAATGAAAATATGATACGAAAATACAAAGGTAGAAGTTGTATTTCCTTAGGCCCTGATCGGGTGCCGGGGTTGGGCAGCCGTATCCAGCCAAAAAGATCCCGTATGGCTACGGGATGATTTCCGAGAACATTCCGTAGCCATGGGACTGTTCGGGTGGCCTTGGGGTGGAGTCATATCGTACAATATGATGTGTTTGTTGTAGTAGCCGCATTTCTGCTCTCTCTCTCTCTCCCTCTTTCCCTCATCCTCGGTCCCTTGCCTGTCCCTCTCGATGTCCGAAGCCCCGACCGCGCCCAAAACCACCGCCAAGAAAGGCGAAAAAGTTGTCTGGCGTGACGCCGATGACGCGACGCTCGTTTCAGTCCTGCGCACCTGCAAGGACGATGGCATGCAGGCTGACAGCGGCTGGAAGCCGCAGGCATGGACACTTGTCGCCAACGCCCTCACGGACTCTCCTGGCACGGTCAAGACCCCGGAGAAGTGCCGCGACCACTTTGGCACGGTACACGTGTTGCCGTTGCTGCCCGAATGTGAAACTCACGGCGTCACAGCTCAAAAGTCAATGGATCGACGTCCGCGAACTTGCGCAGAAGTCCGGATTTGGGTTCGACCCGGGGCTGAAGATTGTAACGGCGACAGACGAGGTTTGGGAAAAGCTACTTGAGGTCCCGGTGTGTCGCAGTGTCTCTATTCCTTTCCGTCTACTCTGAGCTCATCTCTTGTCTGCAGGGCAGCAAGAAGTACGCTCGGTGGCGCAAGAAGCCCTTTGCCCTCTACGACGACATGCAGTACCTCGTCGACGGCATCGTGGCCACCGGCGTCTGCGCGTTCCGTCCCGGCGCTGGCGCTGTTCAGGCCAACGCTGCTGCGTCCCCCGAGGACGACCAAGACGACGAGGACGACAACCAGTCCGTCCGAGCTGGCGCTGCTCCACCGAAGACTCCGGTGCGCCGCCGCTTCCACGACGACATCACTCCCTCCTCGCCTCCTCCTACTACCGGCAAACACTCCGTGTCGTCGTCCCCCCAGAAGTCCGCTCCCCGCCGTCGCCGTCGCCGCAACGCCGATGCGGCTCACGACATGGCGGGAGCCGTGCGCGATCTTGTTGGGTCGATGGAGGTCATGAACACCCCGAAGGTTCGCGCAGCGGCTGTCCAGCTCATGGAGGAGGATGATGAGCTCTCGGATGAGGAGGCTGTTGCTGCGATGAATCTCTTCGAGAAGGAGATTGCTGTGGCGCAGACGTATATTGGGTCCAAGAGCAAAGCTCGTCGTACTGCTTACCTTCAGACCAAACTCGCGGCTGCTTTTTAGTCTCGCATACAAAAAAAGATTGACCACACTCGTTCATGTATATAGAATAGTGTTCTAATCTATACTCATTCTAATAACTATTCTGCGGGTGCTACCTCCGAAACAACGATGCCCTTGGTGAGCATGTAGGCTTTGTAGCCCTCCCACATCTCCTTCGCAATAGCATCGCGACGGTCTGACGCACGCCGGCGCTCCTCTGGAGAAATTGAAAAGCCCAGCTGCTCTGGAGTGATCTCGGGAGGCTCGTTGTCTAGCATGTCCTGGAGAGAGCTCTCGCGACGCGGTTGCGGGTTGCTGTAAGGTTCGTTGGCGCACTCTTCTTCCTCCGCTTCATCTTCCTTGTCATGAACACGGATAAAGTTGTGGAGGGCAGAGATAGCGGCGACAAATTGAGCTTGTGTTTCGGCGGGATATTCGGGTGCATGCGAGAACATTGCCCAGCGCCGTTTGAGGATACCAAAGATGTGCTCGACAACGTTGCGCAGCTGCGCGTGGCGCAGGTTGAATAGTTCCTTGTAGTTTCGGGGACTTCAAATAGCTCAACAAAGGAATTTTAGAAGAGACAAGGATGCCCACCGTTGTCGTGCATTGCCCCATTCCTTCAGATGATAACGAATACCATGATACGGGACCATGAGAACATCGCAGAGCGGAAATCCAGCGTCGGCAAGGTAGTACTTTCCGAGTGGCACGGCGAAATCCCATTTACGCGCGTAGTTGAATATCTGTGAGTCGGATGCGCTCCCCTCCCATCCACTGAGAACGTATACAAAGAGCAGCGCAAAGTTGCAAGCCGCGAGCACATTCTGACCAATGAAGCCCTTCCGATTCCGATAGCGAGCCATGGCTTCGGAAGAAACCCATGCATGGAAGTGGGAACCGTCCAGTGCTCCGCGCGCATTGCGGAAGTACGGGTAGAACTTGCCGGTCTCCTTGATTTCGGGAGGTGTGCCATCGGGGGGAAGATGGACATGTTTGGAGTAGAACGAGCCTGTGAGACAGTTGAGGATAGTGTGGATAGACCTAGCGCTATGTCAGAGAAGGGATAATACAAAGAAAGAACCCGTACTTGCTGATAGTATCGCCGCTGCGCTGAAATCGCTCTTGGAGCATCCGAGTACTGCTACCCGTACGCGCCATATGCAAGAAGATCGCTAGTTTTTCGTTGGCAGAGACAAACTTCGAGGGGCGGAGGCCGTGGAACATCTGCAACTCAATGGAGAGTTGCAGGAAGACATGTTTTGCCATCCCCAAGGCTTCCCGGAAGCGTCGATGATGTCCGGTGATGAGTTCGTCAAGCCAGGCTTGACCTGTGAGCACAGACGTGTGCATTGGAATGGGGTCTGCAAGGTCGAGCTGAAGGGACGCGGTTATAGCCACAACCATGCACACCAATGTGGCGAGCACAAAACGGCGGCGGCAGCGGTCGAGTTCCTGCTGTTTTTTCGCTTTGTGACGTGCCAAAAGCGCGTCGTTCATGTTGCGCGACGTTCCCCGAGAGGATGACGGCAGCATGGGACGTGTTGGAGGGGCAGAAACACGGTCCCAGTGGAAGGAGGGCGGGCAGAGACTTCAAATGATTATTACAAAACATTGATGACTACTAGATCCGACAAGTTCCGGCGTCCCAACAACGATCCTCAAGCCCATGACGCGTGTGTGAGTCTGGTAGCGAGGCATCTTCAGCCGTTGCCAGTCTGGGTGCGGCTGCCCAACCCCGGCACCCAATCAGGGCCTTAGTAGGTTGGAATAATGCGGGTTACTGACAGGCGGAATGAAATGCCGTATTACTACCTTGCATGAAACAGTGATTCTACCGCGAACCAATCTCAAGCGCACCTCGTGCAGTGAGTGCAGTGAGGGCGTGCACACCAGAACGGGCCCCCTGTGTCGAGCATTGCCTCGCACCACTGAACGCACAAATAGACCTGACGTCGGTATGCGCCAAGGTCGGCTATGCCCTCCGTCTCGTCCATACGTGTGCTCAGGATCGGTGATGGCGTGTAGGACGTCGAGGTCGAGTTGCCCGCCGCCGGGGAGGGCGACGACCCCGAACGCGAGGTGGACGGGGCGGGGCGCGGAGATGCGGGGTGTGGTGCTGACGGGCATGGGAGGAGCGCGCCGCTGTCAGGGGAAGTTCGAGACATGCAGCTGCTGCGGACTCGGTGGAAGGTGGTGCCCAAACACGTACTGCGGCGGGTACTGCACGGCCGTGCTCGGCAGCAGTGGGACGTACTGGTACCCACTCCCACTCCCACTTCCGCTCCCGAACACGCCAACCGAGCTCGCAGACCGCCCGGACCTGTGCGCCGCGCCATACACCTGATGCTGCTGCGCCCATCCCCGCTCGGAGGTCAACTGCGCAGCGTGGGTGTGGGTGTGGGTGTGGGTGTGTGTGTACGGCGTGAACTCAGCGCGGAGGACGAGGCTGCCCAAACGGATTGCGCGTCCCCGTCTGGTGCGTCTTCACCGGCTGCAGCCCGGACCCCGACCCCGTTTGTGCAGGTGCGAGCGCACTGAACGGCTCCGACGCTGGGCGCGCGATGCCCGCGGCGCCGTTGTCGCTGCTGCTGCTGTTGTTCCCAAGCAGGAACGGCGGCAAGGCGGGTACAGGGCCTGCTCCAGACCCAGTCCCAGACAGTGCGACGGACCCCATCCCCTCCGAGAACATTGTGCTCGTGCGGAACGGGTTCGCCACGCCCGCGCCGCCCGTCATGTGTGGCCGCAGGAACGGCGTCCGTTGCTGCTGCTGCTGCTAGGGCTGCCCCATCCCAACCATCCCCATCCTTCCAAACGCCTCACCACCACCGAGGGCCGGCCCCGCGGACAGGCTCCCCGTCGCGGGCACCGGCGGGGACATCGCCATCACCATCGAATTGCGGAACGGGTTCGCCGCCCCTCCAGTCATCTGCGGGGGTAGCCCCACGCCCAGCCCCCCGTTACCCATCTGCTGCTGCTGCTGGGGCTAGAACGCACCGGTCCGTTGGGGCTGGAACACCCCCATCGCCTGGGGCCCGAATGCCCCTGCACCCGCACCCCCAAACGCACTGACCCCCCATCCCCGTCGCCTGCGCCGCGAACGGCCCAAAGCTCAACACGGGCCGCTGGAACAAGTTGAAGCCCGTCGCCTGCGGCTGCAGCCCGCCCCCACCCCCGACGCCGGACAGCATCGCGCCGGCTTGCTGTTGCTGCTGCGGAAGCTGCAGTTGCGGCTGTTGTGCGAAGGTGCCCTGTTGTGACTGTTGTACGAAGGCGCCAGTGGGCTGTGGCTGGAAGGCCCCGAAGGCGCCGGTGGCCCCGTCGGCTGGCCCTGCATGCGCTGGAAGGGGTTCGGGTTCCGCGCGGTTTGTTGGAAGTACGCCGTGTTCGGGCTGAGAAAGAGAGATGGTGCAAGTCAGTCAGTGTGAGTTTGATAGAGTAGGGAAAAATATAAATACCACCCACCTATTCATCGCGGGGTTAAATATCGTCCGCCACGGAGCTCGTGGACCGCCCGGGCGTGTGCACCACACCGTACACCTGCTGCGCCGCCGCCCGCCCGCGCTCCGGCGTCAACTGCACGGCGCGGGCGTGGGTGTGGGTGTGTGCGTATGGCGTGAAGCTCCGCGCCGCACACTCCTCGACCGCATTCGGCCCCACCTTGACAAAGGTATCCGCGTTGGGGTTGATCGGCTCTGCGAGCGGGTCGCGCGGGGGACGCGGTACGACGGCGAGCGGGACGTACTCGTGGCGGTCGTGGGTTGCCGGGCCACGTCCCCATTGGTGGATTGGGTCCCGTTTGCAACGCTGGGGGTGTCGAGGGCGCTGAAATGGAAAATGTGTCAGCGGACGCGCGGCGCAGAGTGAGATACATACGTACGGGGATCGAGGTGCAGTGTGAGTCTTCACATAGATGGCTTAGCGGCGAGAATGAGCGCCGAGCGCGCGTCCGGCGCGTCGTAGTCGTCCGTGAGGTGCTTCAATTCAAACACGAGTGTCCAGTGCTGCTATCGCGCTTTGCGGGACGAGTAAAGCGCCGAGTGGCACGACTAAGACATGCAGGGGTGTGGAGGCTGAGGATGGTGGAGACAGTGGGAAGCATAAAGAAGGAGGGAAGCGGCGAGCTACGCGAGGGAGGCGCAGATTGTCGCGTCGTAGCCATTGCAGAGGTGCGCAGGGACGGCGCAGCAGCGAGAATGAGCGGCGGGAGTGCTTCCGGCATGTTGTAGTCATCCGTGACGTATCGATACGTCGCATCGAGCGCAAGCGTGCGCAGCTGGACGAGAGATGCGCCTTACGGGAGGAAAGTCTTGCAGGCGCGCAAGATGCGGAGGCGAGGATCTACAGCGCTGCCACGTGATTGATGGCGTCAACGCGTCTCGCTTGCATGACAGTTTGGTGACAGTGCCTCGTTTCTTCAGCATGTCTGCATCTCAAGACACAGTGAAATGTTCGATTTGCGACAAGTACTTCAAGCCTCGAGGGATTAGTAGCCATCAAGTGGCCTGCAGAGCCAAGGCAGAAGATATTCAAAAAGACAGTGCATACGCAGCAAATCTGAAAGAACGACAACGTGCAGTGATTATCTGAACCATTATATTCTGAGACTAATTATTTGTATGTAGGCGAGGAAGCCTATGCCCGCCTAATGCAGCCCAAGCAGCACAAACAACGAGGTAGTATCTTGTAGCCTTTTATTGTCTTTATGCTGAAAAATATTGACAGGAACCACTGCCGCATCGTCATCACGTTCACAGAATCAGATTCGAGTATCAGCTCAAGCTTCTGATTATCCAGGTCAACTCATCCCTCATGATAAAATTAATGATTCTGATTTTATACAGAGCCGCCACCAGAATCACCCCCAGGATCTTTCTCTTATCACAGCGAGAACAGTGATGAGGAAGAACTTCAACCCTTAGAGCCAGAGGCCCCACCCGAAATAAAGCGCGTATTCCATCCCCATAGTCAATGTTCTGCAGTCTTCCAGTCCTTCACCGAATATGTGACTTCCAATTCACCTGATCGCAATATCCCAATTGATCCAACTCCGTGGAAGCCATTTCGCACAAGACTTGATTTTGAAGTCGCAGAGTTCTGCGAGCTTGCAATGCTACATAAAGAGATGACAAAGACTTTGCTCTCACTCATCCGACAGTGTGGCGAAAATATCAAAGAATTCACAATCACAACCCAGGCCGAACTTGAAAAGTTATGTCTAGCTTCCCACAAATGCACAGAGGTGAAGTCTTTTGGTTTATCTACAGCAAGTGGTCTGAATAAACTATGTTTGAAGTTCATTGAAGATAGTATTGTTGTGCCATATAAAAAGGATAACCGCACTTTCAAAACATTCACCCGTCCACTCTGGGAATGGGCACTTAGTCTTGTCCAAGACCCACGGCTTGCCTCTGTCTTTGTGTGGGATGCAGAGAAAGCCTACAAATTCAATGGTGATGCTTACATTCGCTTCTATCATGAACCATGGACAGCCAATGCATTTTGGGAGGCACAGGTAAGAGTTCACTTTGCACACACACAGAAAAACAACTAACATTCATCTCAGTCAGCACTTCCAAATCATCAAGCCGCAAAGGTTCTGGGTTTCATCATCTATGTTGATAAATCAAAACTGTCAACATTTGGCACAGAAAAAGCTTATGCCATAGTTGCTCGAGTCGCAAATATCCCAGTCTCTATTCGGAACAGCAATACTCAATTTGGCGGTGGGCAGGTGGTCGGGCACCAACCTGTGGTACACTATTCTGTGTTGTTTTGCTATGTTTAACTGGGCTGAACACTGTACTCAGGTGAAGGAAGACACAAATGAAAACAACAAACCTGCATTCAGCAATTTCAAGACTGTAGTGTGGCATGCGGCGTTCTGGAAATTGCTTGAGTCGCTTGTTCATCATGCAAAGCTTGGTAGTTAGACAACCTGTGGGGATGAAATACTGCGATGGCTTTGGCCAATTGTTTTAATCTTGGCCTCAGACTATGAGGAAGCGTGGGTGCTCTTTTGTTTAAAAATAGGTTCACGTCCATTGATGTTATTCCCAGCTGCGTAATGGCCCTCATTCGGGGTGTACAAGGTCTCTACCCCTGCCCAATGTGCTTTGTTCCCTGGAATGAACAATCTGATCTATCCACTGAGCATCCACGGCGCACAGCACAGGATTCAAAAGACAAATTAGAGAAGGCTCGAGCATGCCGAACACTTGCAGAGCGAGAAGAAATATTGAAGGAAAATTCATTGCGTGATGTGGAGGTAAATGCCCTTGGTTGAGGAATTTTATGTCTTATGGAATTTCATTTCCAGAATGTATTTTGGAAGATAAATTCAGATCCCCACCAGGCTCTATCCTTTGACCGGTTGCATGCCTATGGTGGTCTTTGGACTGATCATATATTTGCGCAAATCAAGCTCCGTGTCACTGCCAAAGGCCGAAGTGCTACTGCCCAGATTGATAGCCAGTGAGCAAATTGGCTGATGTTTGAGTTCTTAACCATCAAAGTCATTTAATAGGATGAGTGCAATGCCTCGCTGGAGCGGATTGAATCATTTTGATGCTGTCATGAACATCACGTTTAACGATGGTTCAAAAAATGAGGACATTGCCAAAATGATGCTCTTTGCCACCCATAATGTTCTCATTGATCCTGCGGGGGTATTAATCCTGCAAGTTGTACGAAGCTTCCTGGAACTTAACATGTATGTCTCATTGGAAGTTCAAACATCCAAAACAATCACAGATGGAAGAGCTGAGCTCCAGATATTTGATGAATTGATGCAGGTGCTCAACAAAATCCAACTTCCATTTTGCAGTGATACTCATCATACTTCAGCAATACATTGAAGCATGCAAGGGCACAGAATGTGAGGAGAAGAGTTGGAACTTCCCAAAAATGCATTCGCATTCGCACGTCTTTGACGACATCAAGAACAAAGGAGCCACCCGCAACTTCGGAACCAAAATTAGCGAAGCCATGCATGGCCCGATCCGACAAATGTATCATCGACTCACAAATTTCAAGAATGTTACCCCACAGGTGTGTGTTGAATTTGTTAACCACAGAGTGGCCACTCACTGCAGACAATCAATAGCTCATAAAACATGATCACCCGCCGTGCTGTTTCACTCTTCATCCGAGAGCAGCTGGACATTCTTGATGATCTCGAAGGCACTCCAGATCATGATGGCGAAACTGTATCAAACATTACCATTGGCTCAAAGCTCAAGCATGTTGCATTTGCGGTGATTGAAGAGACAATGGCTGAGGACACAGCATTCGAACGATTTCGCATCCGGTTCGCCAATTTTTTGACACAGTTTCTGCAAGCCTACGGCTTTGGTTTACCGGGCAGCAAAGTAATCAAATTTGACAAGAATGATACAGTATGGTTGCATTCTCTTAATATTTTTCAACTCACCAAGGCTCGCATTTAGATTGAACCATTCCAATACCTCAAAGTATATTATCAGCATCTCGGAAATTGGACATCAACTGTTGATCACTTGCGATGCAATCCAGAATTTCATGGTCAAGCCCGCTACGATGGTGCCCTTGTCAAAACCACAGATGGCCACATATTTGTTCAGCTGATATATATGTTCTCCTGCACCATTGAGGGGAACTCACATCCATTTGCCCTTGTTTTACCACTTGATACCCGACAAGCCATAACCAGGAAAGACAGGCTTCTCCGCCTTCATCGTTTGCACGCAAAGCCGAGAAAGCAGGCAGAATTCATTTCTGCTCATTCCATAGTCCGAGGTATTCTGCTGGCTCCAAACTTCAACAATGTTGGCGAATATTTCATTGTTGACATTGCGGACACAGATGTTTCCCTCTGGCTCAAGAACATCTTCCCAGATCGTTTCTCCTGATAAAAGGTTGCCTCACCTTGTAATATGTTGCTCACAATACTGATAATCGGCAGTGATTGTTGGAGACGTCACTGACTCGGTGTAAAATAGCCGGTGTCAGCCGGGACTGATGATTGGATAATTAACATATACCGGCAGTAAATTACAGCCGTTTCGAAAATAGTATACGGGTTGTGGAGCGGTGGTGCTCACTCGTTTTTGCTGACATTTGTTTGTAACCATGTCTCCAGCCCATCTCTCATAATGCACTTGTAATGCACCAATACACTCCTGACATTCTGGCTTGCACTTCCTTGAGTCTATTTCCCTCTAGTTATTCAAAATGACGGGTGAGTGTGGGCCAAAAACCAACGAGGGAGGCACAATACGACTTTGCAGATGTGGAGCTGGGGTTTAGCCGAGCTTAACCGAGCTTAGCCGAGCTTAGCCGACGACGCCACCACTGCATCAAAACCCGTATATTATTTTCGAAACGGCTGTAGGAGCTATGGGTTGCAAGGGTTGAGGGTTTTACCAGATATGTACTCTTATTAAAAGGTCTTGGAAGCTGAGCTAAGTCTTTGAACAGCTTTGAACAGGGTTGCAAGGCGGCGTCAACGGTTGGAAGCCGGCCGCGGCCTTGGCATGAGCTTGGAAGGCAATGCCGGCACATGCCAAGTGCCTTGCAACGGCATTGGAAGGGCACAGCCTTGGAAGGCTGTGTAGATTTTTCCGACATACGAGCTCGGAGAAAATGAAGAGAAATGCTTTCCGAACTTCGAGATAGGCTTCACTTTACTGTGCATTTTTAGCAAGCACGGCTTCCCTAGTGATGCTTTTGATCAATTTCCCGAGAAAAATTCGACCCGAACTGATCTTCGGAACAATCCGAACCTTGGCAAACACGCTTTAGCCAAACATCCACCTGCTCCCTCACATCGTCAGTCAACCGTTTTTCTGCACCGTCCTTCCATAGAGTTTATCATTTTGGGCAGCCCTCCCGTTTGCAATGGTACGATACAGCACGATGCAGCTCCGACGACAGGGCTGAAGGTCTTTCT
Organism: Mycena olivaceomarginata; assembly: GCA_029378375.1. NCBI lineage: Eukaryota > Fungi > Basidiomycota > Agaricomycetes > Agaricales > Mycenaceae > Mycena > Mycena olivaceomarginata. Next base: position 255,907 of record JARKIC010000422.1, on the reverse strand, counting down.
GGAGGTCCGATCGCCGCGCGGAGTCACTATTTCTTGCTGAGGTCACTCGCTGGGGACTCGTATCCCGCAATTCAAAAACTGGTGCTTTGGCATGTCTATTCGGCTAATGGAGTGCCGTTTCAAGTTGCCGGTTGCTGCTCAGAACCTGATCCAACGCCTGCTTCAGGTTCAGATAACTGGCATGCATACAATGTCTCAGTGTTGCTGTGCGAGCTACCCCTTGGCGCCCGAAGCAGTATTGACAGCCATCCATATATCTTGTCGCCCAAACAAACTTCCTCCTCCTCGACATGCCCTCCGCGCTCGAAACCCACATCAGCACGCCCTGGCGCGCTGCCGCGAAGTGACGGGACGTACCGTGACGCGCACGAGCATGTCCAGGGCTGAGGGCGTCGTCTTGCGGTGGATCGGGGTCAAGAATCGGGTGGAGAGTGCGTTTCCCTCTGTTCCCCTTCCCGCCCGTCCCCCTCCCTGCTCTTCCATTTCATCCGAATGCTGACTTCTTCCATCCCTTGCTCTGTGTACGCTACCCGGGCCGCCTCCCCCCTGACGAGTCCCTCCTCCCCGGCATGCTCTACGCCGCCACCGCCCAGTTTGAATTATGAACGTCGGTGCATGAGCTCTGTCCGCTGTTACTGTGCGATCAGACTACTCCTAGTGATTTCTGCTACTACTATGTGGTGTGTATACCAGGCGACTCTATCAGGCGGCTGCGATCCACGACTCAATCATCGATGTGAAGTTGGATATCATCAAGCCACCTCTGAACGTTTGTAAATGGTCACTCCGGTGGATAGAGAACAGCCAAGTAAGAGGGGGAGATGAGCTACAGAACTTTAATCCCGACGCCGATGGACTCGCTGTGATACGGCGCCCTGCACATGTGCGTGCGCATCGCGATACATAACCGTCAGGGCGTGACGGGCGGTGCTGATGTGCGTCTCGAGCGCGGAAGGCGTGTCGGGGAGAAGGATGTCGGTTGGGGCGGCGGGTAGATGGAGGCTGGAGAGCAAGATAAAGATTGGTCAGTTTGCCCGAGACAGAATCGAGTGAGGAGGGGAAATATGCGGCTGAAACGTCGGCGTCATCCGTGAAACAGTCGCACCGAGACCGTTCCACGATACGATTTAGAAAACGATAAAGCTCCACGAAGAAATGCAGGTCCCCCACTAGAGAAGCAACTCCGTGCGATCCAACAGCCAAGCCAGCGGACCACTATCCAACACACCGGGGGGAAAAAAGGACGCGTATCTTTGACTCAAAGAGGATCTTGTGTCGACGAAAGAGCTGCGGCGGACAGAGGAGGCAGGGACATCAGCAGGGAGATGAGGTGCAGAACTCTGATGTCGACGCTGAGGTACTGACTGGGATACGATGCCCTGGACGTGCGCGTGAGGTCTTGATGCGAGTTTCGAGCGCGGAAGGCGTGTGGAGGAGGAGGATGTCAATTGAGGCGTTAGATGGAGGCTGGAGATAAAGATCGAAGCTTATCGGTCAGTAACTGTTTGCCCGAGACAAGATTGCATGAAGATGCGCAGATGAAGCGGCGGTTTTAAATAGGTAGTCGCAGAGGCATTCCGCGGTTCAATTGAGCGGACAATAGAACCCCAAGAGATACAGGTCCCCTGCTAGTAAGTAGCGGCTAGAGAAGCGACTTGGAAGCGACTCCGCACGATCCAAGACACCGGACGCGTACCTTTGACCGCGGAGTACTACGATACTGCGACGAAAGAACTACGACATCAGGAAAATCTGAAATTACTTCAGAGACCAACATAGCCCAAGAAAGACATGATAGATCTCATAGTAAACCCCTGTCTATATAGAAAGGTGGGAGGGGCAGGAAAAGTTTCATAGACAATCATAATACTAGTGCTGTCTATGAAGACAACCATAATACTAGTGCTGTCTATGAAATGTCCATAGCCATAGCTCTCATAGCTCTCATAGATCCCATAGTTGCTGCGGTCGAAACTGGTTCACATCACTTCAATAGCAGTTTATAGACATCAAAGATATCAAAAGGCACAATTGTCACACAGAAAGCATTGTATATTATTCATGGTAACTACTGACTACTGGGTGATGAGCAAACAGCGAAATTAGGGTGAGACGTAGACGGTGTGCTACATCAAACTAGTTTTACGACGCGGTTCATATGCTACATAGCACAAAGGAAGCTCTGGGTGTCGGAAGCAGATCCGACTCGATATGCATTGATCCTGAACTTGAACGACTTGAAATTTGACGTATGAGTTTACTCAGCTTGGGGACAATGGAAGGAGGTTGACGGCTTCGGAAAAGGAGACCATATTCGACTTGAGGGAACTTGAAGAAGCTTGATGTACACGAGCGGATTGGGGAAAAGAGGTGCTCATTTAACTTGAGGGAATTTGAGGACATTTGAGTGGAGGGGTGAGTCGATGGCCGGGTTCGCAAATGGAGAGCAGCAGCGAAGAGAATCTCGAGTACAACTCGAGTCTTGACCAGATTGACGGTCGGGCAGGGTAGATTCGTTTTGTCGATCTGTGTTTACACATTGTGTGCAGATGGCGGTCGTCGGTGGGCCAGTGATGATAGATACCGGCAGTGCAAGTTCGAAGGAGGCGAGATTTAGAGCAGAAAGCAGGGCATTCGGTCTGATCACAGACTCCAGAGGAACTGTTATGACTTTGGGAAGGTGTAGGGCGTGGTGAAGGAAGATGGGGGGAAAGGATGAGAGAGTAAGTGACGTGGCATGATCAACATTCCTTTTGACGGACGGCACTGACATGTCACTGTCAGTGTCATTTGTCGGCAATCTCTGCCTGAAACGCGAGCAAGCTCCGCTGAGTCCAACCGAGGTCGGGGCCCGCGGACGTCAAGGCAATATTTGCCAAGTCCACCCGCTCTCGAGCACTTGTCAAGCCTACTACCTGAAACTAGGAAAGCAGACATATCCCCTAATTTTCCAAACGCAAACACTGACGAATATCCTTCCCAATCGTGAGCACCGGTCATCCCAGCTTGACATTGAATTTCACCGACTTGATCAATGACACTCGGAACCAATGTGCAGGCAAGACTTTTCCGAAGCACTATGGTAGATGTTCATAGTACCCGGTACAACTCTCGAGATCACGATAGACAAGGGTGCAAGTGTTCTAGACCTATAGACACACAGAGTGCGTCAAAGACCTACATAGACCAGCAGTATGTCTTCATAGACCACCAAAGACTACCAAAGACCACCAAAGACCTGGATAATGCCTGCTGGGTCTTGATAGAATTTCAGATTTTCCTGATGGAGAAACCATGAGCTGATTAGATTCACGTCGCGGAAGACGACCGACTGATGAGACGCGGTGATGGAAGCAAGCAGCTTTTAGTTGCCTGCAATGTGTTTGCCAGTCCGGGTAGATCCGGATTGTTCCGAGGTTGAATTATGTGTCGAAGCAAAGATACTCACCGCGGAGCTGCAGGTTCTAGAACTACCCCCAGAGTAGATGAAAGGCCACAAAAAATAGGGGACCGAGACAACAAGAATTATGTCCTCAAAATCTGCTATGTACCCGCTATATCCGATTAACCGTGCAGCTCTGTCGTGGTGTCGTGGGGTTGGGTTTTGTCGCATTTTCGCAAGTTTCATATTGTTTCGGGATCTCTGCTAGTTGATCTCGCGGAATTATATTTGATTTTGGTTCATCATCCAGACCTCGCGCGGAGTCAGCTCACCTAGATAATATATGGTATACTCTGCGGGCGCCGCTTCGAGTTAGTTTCGATCTAAGATTGCGAGACATTTTTCCTCTACGAGATATTCTACGCCTTCATCCTAACCGCTAGCCTCTAACAGCTTAACCCGGGTCTAACACTCGTCCTGGATCCAAATGCCGAAAAACCTGGTGTTGAATATTCTTGAACAGAGGCCATTACTACAGACACTCCCCGGCTGCTAGGGAACAAAGCTTACAACATATGCGGTACGAGTACTCTCGTTTATAGAGTCTGCTTATAAGAGACTACCAACAGCTTGGCGTCCCAGCTCAGCCCTCTCGCCGACGGCGTAAGTAGTGGACGTTTAGCGCGAAATGAGGGTTTCATTGAACCAAAATTAGCAAACAATTGAGCGTGCCAGAATCGGAATGTATTGGAGTACGGGAAGGTGATCGCGCTGAGAAAGAAATCGCCGAGTTTTCCCAGAACACTAGGGAACGCTGTAGACTATCGGCCCATTTTTGTGGCACTTCGATAAATTGAGTGTTCATTAGCCCAAAGTTGCCGTTACGGGCACCCCAAGTGTTCAGTTCAGGGATACATGTTGCACGTTACTTGAACAAGCATAATATTATTCCTCCCTCATCTCATGCATCCCATCTCTAATGCCCATCGAAATGCCTCGTCTCGCATTGTGGATGCTTTCCGCTCAGATATGGAACTGTCGCAGAACAACCCTCCCAATTATCCTTGTGTGTCACTGGGGCTAAATACCTCAATATCCACAAAGTCACCCTCTTTATAAAATTACGATTATCTGTCCGAAACCATTTAAGTTCCCCGTAGGGCATCTGAGGCTTGCAAATCACCCGGCGGTTACCGGATAGTTCGCGGCAGCCGCCGCAGTCAAGGCCATATGACGTCGTTCAGAGGCACGGCAGGTACAAGCCTCAGATGCCCTACGGGGAGCCTAAATTAAGCTCCCCGTAGGGCATCTGAGGCTTGTAGATCACCCGGCGGTTACCGGATCGTTCGCGGCAGACGCCGCAGTCAACGCCATATCACGTCGTTCAGGTGGTTCGCACCCCGCCGCGTGATGAAGATGAGAAACAGCGGATGTACGTCGACCTTGGGGAATAGGACGTGGTTGAAATTTCACATTGGGCGCAAGGGTGGATGTTGGGTGCTTGCCATACAGCCGCCTGGCAACCCAGCAGCCCGCGTTACTTCACCTGTCGGTTTGAAGTTTATTGTCCTATTTTTGGGGCCAATGGGAACAGTTCCTGGCTAAGCGCCTAGAGGTTAGCGGTTAGGGTGAATGAGAACGGTTAAAGCATCTCGGAGAGGCTGACTCGACATACAGCATACACTCTTGCCAAGGAGGCTGGAGGTCATGCAATGGCGGCGGCCCCTCCAGAAAGAGCAAGATTCGATGGGAATTCTTTCAAATGTCGTAAGGGTTTCTGACACGGGTTGAAATCCAGAAGTAGTTGGCCCCACTTCCGCCGGGTTTAAAAGCAGGCTGAGTGGGTCGAAAGCAAGTCAAACACTTCAAATAGAAATCACAATGCAGTTCTTTACGCTCGCCGCTGTCTTCTTCTCTCTCGCTGCCATGCCGCACCTTCTCGTAGCCAACCCCCTCGAAGCGAGAACCGGAGGTGGAGGTGGAGGAGACTGCCCTATTTGCCCGGGCATCCTCTATTCCCTCCCCAAATGCTGCGCTACCAATATTGGGGGCATCGTGGCAACCGATTGCGTGAACCCAAGCCCCAACCCCCCCACCAGTGACTCCGGCTTCAGAACCGGCTGCGCCACAGCGGGTCGCGCGCCCGCATCCTGTACCTTTCCGTGGCGCTGGGCGCATCTGAGGGTAGGCTGGTTTGAGCGAAGTAGTGACCAATCATGCAAAGTTTGCGCTGATCGTAGAACCTCCACCTGCTCCCACCGATCAACATGCTGCCTGTAGGCAGCCATAGCATCCGAATCTCTTTAACTAAAGAGTCTAGGCACGAGGCAGCCAAAGTCTCCAAGGCTTTCCTGGAAATATTTGGCCACAAAAAAAGCATGCGTGACGCATCGAGGAGAGAGTAAGCGGCATAGCACTTGCCTCACCACGCAAGCGTTGACGATCACCAGGTTCAAAACGACTGCGTTGGGAGTCAGCGAGCCGATCACGTCTCCAAATGAAAGGCCAAAACTATGGCTGACTACGGCGCCGTCGAGCACAATAACGCAGCAGAATGACCAAACCCTCCCGGAGGATATTGAGCGTAAAGCAATACTCGGACGATGCATTGAGCATGAAAATCACAACCAATACTAGCATGCAAGGGTGTAGGCCCAGACCGACGTGTTGAGTCCGCAAGCCGCAGCGGCAAAAGAGTGGCCATGAGAAGCGCGGATCATCGATCATTAGTAGAGGATGAACCCTGCGCCGTGTACGACGTCGGGGCATTGGAATGTGGGCGGCGTGACGGAGAAATAGGAAAATATGGGCAATAACGCAGCTGACGATCGTATTATGATTTGGACGACCGATATTCAATACTGTTAAAGAGGGGCCTGGAAGGAGAAACATGGATATCTGGGGTGAAGGCGTGCAAGGGGAAACCGGTGGATACGCGCAGAATTCATCAGGTCAGTGGGACACAGATGTGATACATCACGCGTCAACAGCCTGTGACCACGCTGATAGAGGCGCCGAATCTTACGACATTCGAAGGCATTGCCAGCAGTCATCACGAACGAGGAAGGAGACGGCGATCGTAACGGCGGAGCGTGAGTGGGAACGTCGCGGATAGCTGGGCGATGCGTATGAGGATTACCTCCTACCTACCTATCTACCTACCTCAACGTAGAGATCGAGAGGCGCGACAGAAGAGCGACAGAAGCGGCGGGCCGTAAGAGAAGGAAAGGGACATGAGAGTGACGTGGGGCATTGCGATCGGACGCACGAGAGGGAGCAGGCTTGACGGCGACAACACAGTGGCGAGGAAGCGGGCATGGGAAACGGAGTAGTGGCGTAGCATGGTGGCATGGCTGCCGTGAAGGGCGTGGCGTACAAACTTGAAGGAGAGAAAGACCTAATGCAAGGGAGTGTAGCGGACAGTGGATCTCGATCATAGTGGTTAGACGACTGCCTCTTTTGTAAAGAGCTTGGTCTGCGCTCATCTCCAATCGACTGTAACAGCAACACTTGATTCCGAAAGGATTAGTCAGTTCTGCTTCCGAGTTGCTGTCAATCTCGCGCGATGTGGGACTCCACGTTGCACAAGCACCGCTCTTCGCGGGCAATGATCGATATCTATTGGTGTCTATCCGGTCTACTATACTGTATAATTTCGACCAAATGTTCAGGTGACGGCCGACGGGGGGTCGTGAACTGAACAAATTTGACCTTGGTGACGGTGACTTCGCGATTTTAGGGCTCAAAATGAGGAAAAAAAACATAAAAATAATTGAGTCCGGCAAATGCCGGACCTCCATTTATTGTAATCTTCTCATGATTGCCGAAAAATGTACACTGGATCCTGTGAACATCTGTGGTGACAGTGAAACTCTGTGAACATTTGGTCGAAATGATAGTATTGACAGGGGAAGTCTATGGTAGACCGGATAGACGCCGATAGACACTGACAGTACAGAGGTGTTTCCAGATGGAGGCAATGGGTGCGCACTGCGATTTCGGGAAATTTGAGGCCTTTGGAATCACCTATCTTCTGAAATTTAATAACCACGGATTTGAGCCGGTGACATACAGGCTCATTCGTAGTTGCCGGTCCGGAAGGCTTCGACTCCTTGCTTCTCGGACATTCATCGTGCGAAAGTGCGTGCTGTTCTACACGAGGCGCTCAAGGTGACCACTCTTTTCTTCCACCTCTAAGTCCACTGCAGGAATACATCCTCCTCATCCTTTCTGTGGGCGGCTCTTCCTCCTGTCTGATCCTAACTTGTGGCTCACATAATGTTCCACCTATGGAAGATCAGCGCTGTAACAATCGATTTTGACCATGTCTGGCGACAGCAATGAATTCAAGACTTTCATTACCAATGTTTCTGGTGCGTAGGGAACTTGATTAGGATGTCAAAACCATGATTTCTTGTCCCCAGGAGGCACAGGAGGAGTGGGTGGTGTGGGCGGCATGATGGGTGGCAGGGGGGGTACAGGGCAGGGTCCCACTGTGAATTATCATATCAACGCAGTTGGAAACTTGACCACAAATAGTAGGTATGTCGGTGAAGTGTCCCCTGTTCCTTTTCCCACAGTCCTTTCTCAACAACGGTTTCTAGTGGAGGCTGCCTTGTGGTCCACAGTGATCAGTCAGGGTTATTGAGTTTCCGTGTGTTGAATATTTTTCAAGCTGAATTATGTCTAGATTCGAAGAAGTACTGGAAAAGTGGTTGGGGTTTCCTCCTGATATGAAGGACAGACAGCATGACCTGCGGAAACTTCATCACGAGGCCACTGGGCACTGGCTTCTACGTGATATCAGATTTTTCAAATGGAAGTCTATACCCGGCTCTTTATGGATCAAAGGAATCTGCCAGTCAATTCCATTCTGTTCCAATTCCATGTCTAATAATTGGCCACAGCTGGTACCGGAAAGAGTGTACTAAGGTGATTTGTATTGCTACACCCTACATAATATTAATCTGCAGCTGACAGTGCCAACAGCTCGACAGTGATTGAAAAGATCACCATGTCCTGTTCCGACCAGTCCACAGTTGCATATTTTTATTTCGATTTTCGGAATGAGAGGCAGGGCATGGACATCATGCTACGCTCAATCATCTGGCAGCTCTCTGGACGGTCACCTTTTCCCTATAGCTCTCTTCATCGGCTGTATAAAACACTTGGAAAAGGAACTATACAGCCACAGCGTGTACATCTCCAAGAAGTCCTTGAGAATTTGCTTTCAGAGTTGGACCAGACATATATCATTATTGACGGGCTTAATGAATGTAACAAGACCGACTGGAAGCCCCTTGTCCAGTTCATTCACAACTTATGCCATCCCACCAAAAATGCACTACATCTCCTGTTTACCAGTCAGCCACTTGATGAATTTCAAAGGCATTCAAGAATATAACCTTCATCGAGCTTGGTTCTGCAGTCACAACTGGTGACATTATATCCTTTGTTGGCAGTGAAGTTCCCAAGGTTGGAAATTGGGCAAGTGATGACAAATATGCAAAGCATGTCACAGAGCAAATTGTGCAGAAAAGTAATGGAATGTCAGTCCTCTCATTGTGCTATAATTTATCCTTGAGCTGACTTGCATATCCAGGTTTTGCATGGCTGCATGTCTCCTCATTGAACTGAGTCGTTGTGATTGGGAGGATGACTGGGACGAAATCCTGACAGCCCTTCCACCTGATCTGTTCATGATTTACAACCGTTTCTTGACTCGGGCAACAGATACTCTCAAAAGAACAGTTTTTATCCAAGCAATTTTCCGGTGGCTTGTGTTTTCTGCTAGAGAAGTCACATCAGATGAGCTAGCAGATGCCATTGCTTTCCGCCTAGATGACCCTGCATTTGACTTTGCAAACATGAATAAATCCATTTACTACCCGAATAGACGTCAGGGTAATGCTCGCATCTTCGAGTTGTTGGAGGGCTTGATTATGGTCAAAAAAAATAGCTCAGATAAACCGTCAATTGTTCTCGCACATTCATCTGTCAAGGATTATATTCTGTCCCCGCAATTCCATCAGGAATTTGGCTCAATCATTGACCTTACAAAAAGTGTCTCCCACAGATTTATTACCCAAACTTGCATCCGCTATCTCCTCCTTTTTGCAGACACCCAACATTTGATGACCAAGGACACATTCCCAAACTACCCAATCTCATTGTATGCAGCAGAATATTGGTTTCATCACCTGCAGCTTTGTGATGACTGTGATCAGGAGGTGCTACTTCCATCAACAATGTGTCTCCTGGAAGATGGAAGTAGCCAACATGCTGCCTTGTACCAATTGCGTCCCTTGTGGTATTATGAGACCCGTGTTTGGGATGGACCCATATCACCTGCAGTGTGTATGTGTTCTGAAATGGGCTACACTGAGGGGGTGCACTTTCTGCTCATCAGGTACAACACATCTGTCGACCTAACCAGCCCAGATGGAAGTACTGCACTGTATCTTGCATTGGAGAATGGTCACCTTGACATTGTGAGCCTGCTCATTGAGCACAATGTCCCTGTCAACCTTGCCACAAAAGCTGGCAAGACTGTGTTGCATCTTGCATCAGAGAGGGGTCACATCAACATTGTGCAGCTGCTCATTGAGCACAATGCATCTGTAAACCTAGCCACTGAAGATGGGTGGACTGCACTGCATCTCACATTGGAGATGGACCACCTTGACATTGCGCAGCTGCTCATTGAGCATAGCACATCTGTGGACCAAGTCACCAAAGACGGCAAGACTGCACTGTATCTTGCATTGGAGAGGGGTCATCTCGACATTGTGCAGCTGCTTATTGAGCACAATGCATCTGTAGACCTAGCCACCAAAGATGGGCAGACTGTGTTGCACCTTGCATTGGAGAAGGGTCACCTCAGAATCGCACGGCTGCTCATTGAGCATGGTGCATCTGTGAACCAAGCCACTGAAGATGGCCAGACTGCCCTCCATTTTGCATCCCAGAAGGGCCACCTCAATGTCACACGGTTGCTCCTTGAGAGCAGTGTATCTGTCAACCAAGTGGAAACCGATGGCTGGACTGCCCTCCATTTTGCATCAGAAGGGGGTCATCTCAACATCATGCAGCTGCTCATTGAGCATAGGGCATCCCTGGACCAAGCCACCAAAGATGGTCGGACTGCCCTCCATTTTGCATCACTGAAAGGCCACCTTGATGTCATGCAGCTGCTCATTGAGCATAGTGCATCTGTTGATCAAGCAGAAAGGAATGGCTGGACAGCACTCCATTTCGCATCGGAAGAGGGTCACTATGGATCTGTGCAGCTGCTCATCAAGCATAGTGCATCTGTAGACCAAGCCACCAATGATGGCAGGACTGCGCTGCATCTCGCATTGCTGAGGGATCGCCTCAACATAGCACAGCTGCTCATCAAGCACAGCACCTCTGTTGACCAAGTGGAAACTAATGGCAGGAATGCACTGCATCTCGCATTGCTGAGGGGTCACCTCAACATTGCGCAGCTGCTCATTGAGCACAGTGCATCTTTTGACCAAGCACAACCTAATGGCTGGACTGCACTCCATTTCGCATCAGAAGGGGGTCACCTCAACATTATGCAGCTGCTCATTGAGCATATTGCATCTGTGGACCAAGCTACCAAAGATGGCCGAACTGCCCTCCATTTTGCAGCGCTGAAGGGCCACCTTGATGTTGTGCAGCTGCTCATCAAGCACAGTGCATCCATCAACCAAGCAGAAAGCAATGGCTGGACTGCACTTCATTTTGCCTTGGAGGGGGGTCACCTCAATGTTGCACGGCTGCTTATTGAGCACAGTGCATCTGTTGACCAAGCAGAAAATAATGGCTGGACTGCACTCCATTTCGCATCAGAAGGGGGTCACCTCAACATTGTGCAGTTGCTCATTGAGCATATTGCATCTGTGGACCAAGCTACCAAAGATGGCCAAACTGCCCTCCATTTTGCAGTGCTGAAGGGCCACCTTGATGTTGTGCAACTGCTCATCAAGCACAGTGCATCCATCAACCAAGCAGAAAGCAATGGCTGTACTGCACTCCATTTCGCCTCGGAGGGGGGTCACCTCAATGTTGCACAGCTGCTCATTGAGCACAGTGCATTTGTTGACCAAGCAGAAAATAATGGCTGGACTGCACTCCATTTTGCATCGGAAGGGGGTCACTGTGACCTCGTGCGCCTTCTCATTGAGCAAAACACACCTGTCAACCAAGCCACAGATGATGGTGGGACTGCATTGCATCTCGCATCATTGCAGGGGCACCTCACTGTTGTGTGTCTGCTTATTGAGCATGGAGCATCAGTCAATCAAGCAAAAGAAGATGGTGGGACTGCGCTGCATCTTGCATCCCGGATGGGTCACCTCGAAATGGTACAGCTCCTCATTGAGCACAATGCATCTGTTGACCAAGCCACCAAGAATGGTGGGACTGCACTACATCTTGCATTGGAGGGGCATCACCTTGTCGTCATGCAGTTGCTCATAGAACACAGTGCAGCTGTCGACCAAGCTACAAAAGATGGCAGGACTGCACTGCATCTTGCATCACTGAAGGGTCACCTTTCTGTTGTGCAGCTACTCATTGAGCACCATGCATCTGTCAACCAAGCCACTGAAGATGGCTGGACTGCACTCCATTTCGCATCAGAGAGGGGTCACCTCAACCTTGTACAGCTGCTCATCACTCACAGTGCATCTGTTGAGGCCAAAAATGATGGCTGGACTGCACTGCATCTTGCATCGAGGGCAGGTAACCTTGACATTGTGCAGCTGCTCATTGCACACAGTGCATCTGTGAACCAAGTGGAAGGCAATGGCTGGACTGCCCTCCATTTTGCCTCGGAGGGGGGCCACCTCAATGTTGTGCAGCTGCTTATCAAGCACAGTGCATCTGTTGACCAAGCGGAGACTGATGGTTGGACTGCACTCCATTTCGCATCGGAAGAGGGTTATCTCAATCTTGTGCAGCTGCTCATTGAGCACAGTGCACCTGTCAACCAGGCCACAAACAATGGTGGAACTGCACTGCATCTTGCATCACTGAAAGGTCACCTCGCTGTTGTGCAGCTGCTCATCGAGCACAGTGCATCCATCAACCAAGCCACCAAAGATGGCTGGACTGCGCTCCATTATGCATCACTGGAGGGTCACCTTGATGTTGTGCAGCTCCTCATCAAACATGGCACATCACTTAGTGAATTCACAGACAATGGCGAGACTGCCCTACATTTGGCATTGGAGGCAGGTCAGGACAACATTGTGCAGCTACTCATTGAGCACAGCACCTGTCAAGAGGACAGAGAGTGAGTCCCCAAATATGGATGCACATGTGCTGTCTGACCAGTCTGACTGTCAAGATGAGACCGCATCCTCAGTATCCTAATCCCTGTTTCTTTACAGAACTACAACATGTGTTTGCATTTGCTGTAAGGTTCTAACTGTTTCTGGGCGTAAATGATTTTAAATGATTTTATAATAACTGTTTTTACTTCTACCTAGTTGTGTCACAAACACCACCTCAGTCCACTGCTCGGTAAGATGAACAGGGAGTGAAGGATGTGGTATAAACATCATGAAAATGAATGAATAAAAGGCTGGAGACTACAGTCAAAAGTGTGCACTAATAGTACTTGGAACAAACCGTTGACAGACCTGGTACTGGGACACCCAGGCATTTATTCAAAATCGCTCAAGTTGCAATGTACTATAATGTGTTACATTACATTACGATGTCATCTCACAAGGGCTAATGCTGGCCTGGGCAGTTAGCTAAGAGGGATATAATGTGTCTCAGACCATTAGAAAGGCACTGGACAATGATCCTGGTAAAGGATTGACGTGAGAAGTTGTTAATGGAGCAACCGTGGAAAGTGCCTAACCATCCTGGAAACGGATTAGGGCTACTGCACATCCCTGACTAAGGGTGTACTACGAGGGATTATCCTTCTGAACAAGAGGGCTTGCTGTTTGACATCATTGGGTATCTTCAGGACTGCTAAGAGAAGGTTGAACTTGTCGATCTATCAAATTGACTAAGAAACCATACTCGGGTATTGAGAAGCAACGGCTATCACTGTTTTCAGACAAATCAGTTAAGGGGTTCAAAGAGGAACCGGTTGAGGCAGATGGTTATCGAGGTGGGTAACAATGGGCTGACAAGGTAGTCGGCTAAAAGTTGACACACCAACAATATCCCATCACGATCATTCTAAGCGATGTAGATCTTGACTCATCATTAAGCTCAACTCGTTGATGTTCCTTATAAATCTGTTCAGTTTTTTACTAATCTCTTGATAACTGACAGGAGTTCTTTGGCTAGCTGCCATACCACTAGTCATATACCCTGAACCCTGCCGCATGTTTGTATCTGTCTCATTTATATTTAGAATCCTGTAAAGTATTTAAATGGATAGTTATAGGAAGGAAGCCAGTGAATCTCACCCCACCTGTTGAACGCGAAGCTACTAAGTAGGCTTCTCTCTTAACCGGTTGAGTAGGCATTCATCCAGAGACACCCAGAAGCTATACCAAGTTTCGTTTGTTATTCCCTTGAAAACAGTGGGAGGTGTGATGCTGCCCATGTGTATAATATGCTGCTCTTGCCTGCTGCACCTCCTTCTTGTTCACCCACTCACCGCCCAGATTAATTGGAGGCTCATATCAGTGGGAGGTGCAGTGCTGCCCTTGCACGCCACATCAAGTGCAGCAGATCAGTTACTGGGATGCCTGCCCCCATGCTCCCCCCTCTGTCTAACCCACTCGCTCACTGCCAGGACCAATTTTGCCCCTGTGCACCAGCACTTATTTTAACTACTGAACGCTCATGCTCTAACTATGTACATATCTCAATGTATCTCCTTTCCCTATCCACCACTCGACTTCTTTTGCCGTCTACTTACTCTTTTGTTGTGAAGCTCAGGCTGCTGGGGGGTGTTTAGAAAAAAAGGAAAGGGGCACACAGGACAAAGCCACGGTACCATACTGGTCAAGGACATGTGCAGTCCCAACACAAAAGGCGTGTGGATGCAGTTGCAGCTTGATGACAGCAGCGTGTGGATGGGCTCTGGTCTCAACAAAGATGATGTGCAGCTGGGCTCCAGGCTCAACAAAGCCGATTCACAGGTGGCGTTGGACACCAACAAAGACACCGGGGATCAAGCGCGACTATTTCCCAAGTGGACATGCGATGCAGGGCTCGGCGCAGGTGCGGGGTGGGCCACTGTGTCTATGAACTCCCCTTGGCCTCTCCATTATTGGACTCATTGGGTGTATATTTGCCATTTCTTTGAGAATTCATGACACTGTAAGCCTGGGCTGCATGTGGGGGGAGGGGGGAATAAAGAAAGGGCAGGCTCAGGCGGCCGACAGGGCATTCAGAACACACGGAAAGAGGAATGTGAGGAGGCCCGCGGACAAAGCCATAACACCGTGCTGGCCAAGGCCACGTGCAGTCCCGACACAAAAGATGTGCGGACACAGTCGTAGCCCAACAAAGGCAGCATGTGGATGGGCTTCGATGTGGACAAAGACAACGTACAAATGGGCTTCAGTCTTGACAAAGATGACGTGCGGCTGGGCTCCAGGCTCGACAAAGCTGATCCATGGGTGGCGTTGGACACCAACAAATACGCCGGAGATCAAGCGCGACTATTTCCCAGGTGGGCAGCAAGGTGTGGCAAGGCGTGACGGCAGTGACTTCCGTTCGGTGTTCAGCTATGAGGGTTGGTCAACAATGTATTGGAGTGGGTGGTTGCAAGACAAATGAGTGAACACTGAGGCGCAGCCGCTTTTAAAGCTGGAGGAACTGGTGGGGGGTCGGGGCTTGGGTCCACGCAATCAGCTGCTACGATGCCCCCGACATTGACGGCGGAGCACTGGGGGACGGAATAGAGGGTGCCCGAGCAAAGAGGGCAGTCGGCTCCTCCACCTCCACCTCCACCTCCACCTCCCTCGCCTCCCCTCGCTTCGAGGGGGTTGGCTACGAGAAGCTGCAGCATGGCAGCGAGAGAGAAGAAGACAGCGGCGAGCGTAAAGAACTGCATTGTGCTTTCGATTTGAAGTTTTGACTTGCTTTCGACTCGTCCACCCAGCCTGCTTTTAAACCCAGTGGAAGTGGGGCCAACTACTTCTGGATTTCAACCCGTGTCAGAAGCCTTTACAACATTTGAAAGAATTCCCATCGAATCTTGCTTTTTCCGGAGGGGCCGCTGCCACTGCATGACCTCCAGCTACCTGTGGCGAGAGTGTAGGCTGTATGTCGAGTCAGCCTCTCTGAAATGCTTTAACCCTTCTCATTCACCCCTAGCCGCTAACCTCTAGGCGCTTAGCCAGGAACTGTTCCCATTGGCCCCAAAAATAGGTCAAAAAACTTCAAACCAACAGGTGAAGTAACGCAGCCTGCTGGGTTGCCAAGCGGCTATATGGCAAGCACCCAACATTCACCCTTGCGCCCAATGTTTCCTTAAGCCCATGCACATTCGCTGTTTCTCATCCTCATCACACTGCATAAGCCGAAAGGGAACACGAGCGCGGCGGGGTGCGAAGCGCCCCACCAAGAGCGAGCACTCAGGTCCTTGGCCGTGGCGAACTTCTGCCGTGCCTCTGAACAACGTGCACCCTAATCTCTAGGGGCTTAGCCAGGAACTGTTCCCATTGGCCCCAAAAATGGGATAATAAACTTCAAACCGACAGGTGAAGTAACGCAGCCTGCTGGGTTGCCATATGGCAAGCGCCCAACATCTACCCTTGCGCCCAATGTTTCCTCAAGCCCAACGCACATTCGCTGTTTCTCATCTTCTTCACAGTGCATAAGCCGAAAGGGGACAAGAGCGTGGCGGGGTGCGAAGCGCCCCACTAAGAGCAAGCGCTCAGGTCCTTGGCCGTGGCGAACTTCTGCCGTGTCTCTGAACGATGTGATACAGCGTTGACTGCAGCGTCTGCTGCGAACTATCCGGTAACCGCCGGGTGATCTACAAGCCTGTGATGCCCTACGGGGACTCGGAGCTTAAATGATTTTGGACAGAGAATCATAATTTTATAAAGAGGGTGACTTTGTGGATATTGAGGTATTTAATCCCAGTGACACACAACGGTAATTGGGAGGGTTCTTCTGTGACAGTTCCTTTTCTAGGCGGAAAGCATCCACAATGCGAGATGGGGGATTTCGATGGGTGTTAGAGATGGGATGGATGAGATGAGGGAGGAATATTATGCTTGTTCAAGTAACGTGCAACATGTATCCCTGAACTGAACACTTGGGGTACCCGTAACGGCAACACTGGGCTAATGAACACTCAATTTACAAGTGCCACAAAAATGGGTGCGAGCTCAGGAAGGCGAGCCCGCGAGCCTCCTGAGTGGAAGGCAAGGAAGAGAGGGACGAGCAGGCGTAGAGGCACAGCATGATTGTAGATTAGATATCTCTAATCTACACTGCCACATGTCATGTCGCTGGCTCTTCCTCGTAGAC
The DNA here is from genome assembly GCA_029378375.1 of Mycena olivaceomarginata. Taxonomy (NCBI): domain Eukaryota; kingdom Fungi; phylum Basidiomycota; class Agaricomycetes; order Agaricales; family Mycenaceae; genus Mycena; species Mycena olivaceomarginata. The sequence continues at coordinate 239,055 of JARKIC010000422.1, read as the reverse complement.
ATCATCATCCTTGAAGCTCTCGTCGAGCTCTTCCTCGTCCTCCTCGGCGCTTTTTGAGACGCTTTTTGAGCTGGCTCTGCCCTTGACATCACCTTCGACGTTGAGTGTTTCTCTACCCCCATCGACGCGTTTCGCCAGACGCTTTTTGAGCTCATCACCGACCACTTGGCCTCTTGCGTATCTCGCCCTGTCTGTCTCTGGGCCTCTAGTTTCTGGGCTGAAAATCGCTTTCAGCGCGTCCCCGTCTTTCCTCTCTTAGCTTCTTTCCTTTCCTTTCTTTCTTCTCATATTCATTCATTCCTCCTTACACGACTGTCCAGTGTCTACACCGAGCACTCAACGACCACCACGGGTCTTCTCATGACCCACCGCACTACGTCACGTGTCGCGAAGCGCTTCGAGCGTGAGTGAAGGCAGTCACTCTCTCAAAATCAGACCATTGGCACGTTGTGGGAGCTGGGATACTTCATCTGCTCACCAATGTACGAAACGACGTACTCTGCTCGTTGTTTAACGAGACCGGCGGCACTCTTGCCTGCTTCTCCCTTCTATTTCTTCTGGCTTCAAGAAGATGGTCGCTGTGAAAGACATGTTCTATGCCGTTTCCAGTTTATTATCATCCACTTCCCCTGATACTTCCTGCTCTTCACTTCGGCGGCGCATACACGCACCTCATCATTCAGGCAGACTCATCTGTCTGTCCCAGAGTTCCTGCGTCGATTTTGTATCCCGTTGATTGATGTGCTCAGAACCTATATAAGAAACACACAAATAACCCCACTTGACTCGAGAGCGGCACAGAAACAGTCCAGAGACTGTTCTAACAACCAACAAACAAATCAAACGGCAATATATGCACGTTTCCAAAGATCCCGACGAGTTACAGCCCCTAGTACAGGGCCTTGTAAAGGTTGTAGGGAGAGGTTTCGTATCTCAAAGAGATCGAAGAGCAAGCTGTGTAGAACGTGTTTCTAGACACAGTGGAAACATTGTTTCCAAACAAGGTAGATTTATAGCTTCACAGTGTGTGTGTGTGTGTGTGTCCAAACGACAGAGAAACAAGTTTAAAATAGTCCCGTAGACTCAAGTAAGGCCCCTAGTTTATAGGCCAAGAACGTTCACAGAGCTTTCCCTAAAGAGGTACTTTCTGAGCAACGCCAGCAGTCACGTTTCCAAAGTTTTCCCTTGACGGTACTTTCTGAAACCCGCTCCGCAAACAACAACAATAACATTTCTTTCAACAGAGTCCCAGTTCCAACAGATTCTCAGAGTTCAGACAGTTTCCAGGCAAAGCCCAAGTGTGTTTCCAGAATAATATATGATTCAGAAACAATTAAGATTTCGACTAATAGTGCTACTCTATAAGAGTGCGTTCGCCGAGGATCCCAGATCAACCCAATGCGCAAGCCTATAGCCTACTAGTTCGGGGGAAGATGCTGTGTCCATCGTAGAAACGCCCTCAGATACTTATACAACCGCCAAGACACTGTTACAAAGCCCAAAACACATTCCCAATGAGTCAAAAGTCCGTTTATCCACCTCTTTAACCGTGTTTCCGTCGGTTGTTCTTCCGAGCGTCGCCTCCCATTGGTTCCCAGCTGCGAGCACGCCATGTTCCCTTGCCAATTACGAGGCAGGAACCCGTCAGCAGCACCCCTGTATTATTCAGAGGGTGTGTCGATCACCGATAGATCGGCACTGCATCTCATCCGACCTGTTTCTGCTTCAACTCAAGTCTCCCCTTGGTTCCAAGCACGGAACTTGATAATACTCCTTTGTAGGCTTTGGTAGATACCCGTTTCTCTAGGGTTTCCCAGAAAGGGTTCTTGAGAATGAACCTTAGAACGCCTTTAGAGTTGTGATCCGGATCCACAGAATAGCCGACCACCTGTTTCGGTGTATCCGCATTCAATGGAAACCAGCAACTCTGGCAACCGAAACACTCGTGACCGGACGCGTCCCCCCTAGCGCCTCAACACAACACAACACATTGCCAACTCCCGTTCCTTTGACCCGTTTCCATTGTTTAAGTGGATGTTGGAAACAAGGCAAAAGAAGTTCCTTGACTTATTATTTGGCTGCACGTTTCCCTTACAGTTTTCAGGGCGAGACTAGCCAGTGGACGTTCTCATTCCTTAGAACGTCCACCCGTTTCTCTGTGGTTCGCCCAACAGCTACCAGGAACCAGTACTGTTGCATAGAAACAACAGTTTCAGCAATGAGCACGATCAGAAACACGCAAAATTACGTGTATCTAACCATGGCCCAATTACTGGCTTATCACCGTGGTCTTCTTCTGCCAGTGGATATGGTTTCATTTCCTTCCTGTCAATTTCTGACACTGTCCTCCCACCTGGAGCACGTGCATCATGCCATGGCAGGCCTTGTTCTCCTTGACCCAGTTTCCCTCCATAGCTGTCTCACGGTCCTTTGGTCCTCTGGTACCTTACATGTGTGTCGGCATTTCACGCACATAGGGTTGTATCATACCCGTCCAGTTTTGGACTCAGCTGTGGCCCCGAGGTCGCGCTTGTACACTGTCTTTTGTACAGATTACCCTGCCCCCTCCAATCAAATTCCTTCCATCATTCTCCTCCTTCAATTACTTCCACCCTCCACACACACAGTCTCATCCTCCGAGTACTATTCCGTCACCTCAGTATTGATGTTGATGCCGTCCCATCATCTTTTTCACCCAATCACCCAGTTTGCATGATATCCGACACCACTCTTCTTTGTCCATCTACACGAGTGCACCCTAGTGCACCCTTTTCATGATCACCTCGCCGACGCGGATGTGCGTCAGCGCTCTTCTTCCCATATGGTCCACATCTATCCACGTTCCACAACAGTGCACCTCTTGTCATCGTTTCATCCACATCTATACGCGACGGCACACATCTTGTCCTCATCTCGTCTCATCTATGTCTTTGAATGACGGTACCCGTCTCTTCACATTGACGCGCAACGGTGCTCATCCCATCCATGTCTATGTGTGACGGTACTCATCTCTTTCTCATCTCATCCCATCTATGCACGACGGCGCCCATCTCATCACATCTATGCGCGACGGCACACCTCTCACCTCACATCTTGTGCGTCCACGCTCATCTCATCTACGTCTGCCCATCTCTTCCTGGTCTCATCCCATCTGTACGTGACGGCGCCCGTCTCGTCACGTCTATGCGTGATGGCGCACCTCTCATCTCACATCTTGTGTGTCCACACCCGTCTCACCTATGTCAATGCGCGACGGTGCCCGTCTCGTCACGTCTATGCGTGACGGCGCACTTCTCATCTCACATCTTGCGTGTCCGCGCCCGTCTCATCTACGTCAATGCGCGACGGCGCCCGTCTCTTCCTTGTCTTATCCACATCTTTGCGTGATAGCACTCGTCTTTCCACACCTCATCTACACCCAAGAGCGCAGCGCCGAGCTTCTCTTATCATCTTGCGAGACAGTGCCCATCTCTTGCTTGTCTCGCCCACATCTATGCGCGACGGTGCCCATCTCATCCACATCTATGCGCAACGGCGCCCGTCTTGTCCTCGTCTCATCTATGTCTATGTGTGACAGCGCCGTCTTTCTACTTCTCATCCACGTCTAAGTGTGACGGCCGTCTCGTCCATGTCTTATCCGCGTCCATGCGCGACAGTGGTCGTCTCACCCACTCTGTGTCTATGCGCAACGGGGCCTATCTTGTCCTCATCTCATCTACGTCTACGCGTGACAGCACCTGTCTTTCCAATTCTCATCCATGTCTATGCGCGACGGCGCCCACCTCGTCCTTATCTCACATGTCTCTGCACAACGGCGCCCTCTTCCCACTTCTCATCCACGTCCAAGTGCGACGGCGCATGTCTCGTCCATGTCTCATCCACGTCTATGCGCGACGCTGCCTGTCTTGTTCTTGTTTCATCTATCTCTAAGCATGCAGCGCCCATCTCTTCTTCTCACCCATGTGTGGTCCCTTGTCAATGCGCGACCCGGGCGGCTGCCTTTCCACATCCCATACATGTTCATGCGCAATGACTAGCACTTGTCCCTTCTTATCTAAGCGCGATCGTACACATATCTCCCTTCTGTTCACATCCATGCACGACGGCACCCGTCTCCTCTTCGCCTCATGTGTGACGGTGCTTGTCCTTCCATGTCCAAGCGCGACAGCACACGTCTGGCTCTCAGCCATCTCTGTGCAACGTCGCACAACTCCTCCCCTTGCACCTGCATGTCATCACCCATCCGCAATGGCATAGTTGTCTGGCCATGCGACCACGCTCTTCTCTTGTCCATGTGAGGGCCATTGCACATTTTTCTTTTCTTTCTTTTTTGTCTCCTTCTCGTCTGCCTGTGTAACGGCCCATCCTTGTCATCATCCCGCCGCATCTTGTCGAACCACGCAAATGGGCATCCCGGGCCATCTTCTTCATGTCTATGAGCATCTCTCCCTTCTCCAGCTTCTATCATCATTCTGTCCATGCTCATGTGCTATTGCACACCTTGTCATCATCTCATCCATTCAAAGCGGCACTTCTTCTCTCTGCAGGACTCTCATCTTGGTGTTCCCGTCCACATCCATGTACGACAGCAGAAGCCGTGTTCATTCCTGGTTGTCATTCCATCACGACAGCTCAGGTCCTTCTTTATGTCTCTGCTACATCTACGGAGGAAGTGCACCACCTTCATCATCGTGGTATACTTGTGACTGTGAACAGCCCAGAGGTACGTGTTTGTCTCTCCACTGCTCCCCCCTAACAGTCTTGTCTGCATGTCTCTCTTCGTTGACTGTACGTCTACATGCTTTCTGGCATTCCTTCACACCCGTTATTAGGGTGTTCGTCTTTGTCTCTTGAGACAGCCCCATCTTACATCATCTCACATGTGCCATCTGAGTCTATGCGCAATGGTACACCCGCCTTCATGCACGTCCGTCTGCACTCTTCCCTTCATCGTCTCTCCATCTTTGTCAAAGCCTACTTTTTGATCATCTTCTCTTCTACTCCGTGCTCCATGCTTCATTCATTCCGTGTTGCGGTGTGGAGATTTCATCCCCCCACATTGATTCCTTCATCCCTGACCTGGGTCGCATTTAACTTGAACTTGCTTTGTTATGTTGTGCATACAAGCAGACATCTTCTTGCCCTCGCACGAGCCTTCGGCTCTTGGTAGCTGCGCTCCTGTTGGGTTGCTTCGGGTCTCGTCTCTCGGACCCTTGGTGGCTTTTGCGTACGGGCTCGGCCGCGCCCGCGCTTCGTCTCCCTCCGACCCGGGCTCTCCCCCAGCTCTTCCGCTGCGTCGCGAGGCCCCGTCGGCCGGGACGGCCGTTTCCTCCGCACGCACACGCACATCATCATCATCTTTGCTCGTCCCGCATCGCGCACAGCGCCGCGCACCGTCTCTTCTCCTTCTCACATCTCTACGCCGGCACCCGAGGATCTCGCCTACCTTGCCCAATATTCTGCAGTGTTCCCTAGTGTTCTGAGCAAGCTAGGCGACTTCTTAGCGCGATCACTATCTCCTACCATCTTTGATGGGCAGCTAGAAAGAATAGGATACGATAGAATATATTGCACGGCACGGTCCGAATAACGAACGTCGATTCCAGGAGTTATCCCGGTGTACACAGCACGTAAAACTACACCATCGCCCCTAGATCTCCATGCACCATACAGGACGAGCTCGCGGATACCACAGTTGTTACTCCATGCCCCGCTGTAGATCCTATCCAGTACACAGAAGTGGTTAGTCACCCTCGTCAGTAGTATACCCTTGGCAAACAAATTAGCGATGCAACGGTACAGCATAGAAGATTTCAAGGACATCATGCATAAATGTTGCAACCAGGATGATGGTGCTGCTGGTACATCATCGACTTCAAGAAAGAAATTAGCTCTTGATCAATGACTCTCTCTCGGAGATTCGGGGCGGTATGTGGTAATTTCCATGAAAGAGTTTCGAAAGAGGGTCCGGAGGTAACACCCCATCGGAATACCTTAGAGCATGTACACCTTATGCAATGGGCCAAGCATTCCGTTCAAGCATTACAGTACGTTTTCAGATCAGCCGGTCTGGCACCCACCTATAATTATTATCAAAATTCCACCGAGTTTCATGACGACTGATCCCAACCAGGTGGTGAGACGCTGAAGCCTGGCGAGCAATACTTTCCGATTCTGGGACGCTCAATTATTTGCTAATTTTGGTTCAATGAAACCCTCATTTCGCGCTAAACGTCCACTACTTACGCCGTCGGCGAGAGGGCTGAGATGTGACGCCAACCTGTTGGTAGTCTTTTAAAACCAGACGCTATACCAGAGGGTTCTCGTACCGTATGTGTTGTAAGCTGTTGGTGTCTAGCTGCCAGAGAGCGTCTGTGGGACCAGGTTTTTTTTGGCTGTCCCGAAATTTAGATCCAGGATGAGTGTTAGATTAAGCAGTTAGAGGCTAGCGGTTAGGGCGAAGGCGTAGAGGATCTCGTAGAGGACAAATTTCTCACAATCTTACATCGAAACTAACTCGAAGCGCAAACATATACTCTTGGCACAGGCGGCGGCGCCTCCCGTACCAGGCGGCGGGCCTCCCGTACCCCTTCTTGTTTCCCCGACTCTTCTTCGTATGTCGTTTTTAGGTTTAAGGCGCTCAAGAAATTGAATCATAGCCAGAATTAGAACACCAAATTTACTCCCTTACTCAAGCTGCTCGTATCCCGAATTGTCATCGTTTCTAACCAGGGATCACAGATGCCCAGCTACGGTCTGAGTATCGCGTGGAACTTGCTTCTGGAGATGTCTGCCGTCCTGGTCCTGTGGAGTTGTGCAGTATTAAACACGGAGATCCTCATCCAATGGAATAACTTCGCATTATCCCCGATCCATGGTCTTCCTGGCTGCAGCTGAGGAGACTGATTCAGGACGGACACGGCGCAGCGGAATGAAGCAGATGGACGTACAGGTTCCTCTGCAATGGACTGCTTCGCGACAACGCATTACGACTGGCGGTGGATAGAGAACAGCCAAGTAAGAGGGGAGAAGGGAAATAAATGGGGAGATGAGCTACAGAACTCTAATCTCGACGCCGATGGACTCGCTATGATACGGCGCCCTGCACATGTGCGTGCGCATCGCGGTACATAACCGTCAGGGCGCGCGACGGGCGGTGCCGATGTGTGTCTCGAGCGCGGAAGGCGTGTCGGGGAGGAGGATTTCGGTTGGGGCGGCGGGTCGATGGAGGCTGGAGAGCAAGATAAATATCGGTCAGTTTGCCCGGGACAGAATCGAATGAGGAGGGAAAATACGCGGCTGAAACGTCGGCGTCATCCGTGAAACAGTCGCACCGAGACCGTTCCACGGTACGATTTAGAAAACAATAGAGCCCCATGAAGAGATGCAGGTCCCCCACTAGAGAAGCAACTCCGTGCGATCCAACAGCCAAGCCAGCGGACCACTATCTAAGACACCGGGGAAAAAACGCACGCGTACCTTTGACGCGAAGAGGATCCTGCGTCGACGAAAGAGCTGCGGCGCACAGAGGAGGCAGGGACATCAGCAGGGAGATGAGGCACAGAACTCCGATGTCGACGCTGAGGTACTGACTAGGATACGATGCCCTGGACGTGCGCGTGCGGTTCGGATGCGAGTTTCAAGCGCGGAAGGCGTGTGGAGGAGGAGGATTTCAATTGAGGCGTTAGATGGAGGCTGGAGATAAAGATCGAAGCCTATCGGTCAGTAACTGTTTGTCCGAGACAAGATTGCATGACGATGCGGAAATGAAGTGGCGGTTTTAAACAGTTAGTCGCAGAGGCATTCCGTGGTTCAATTGAGCGAACGATAAAGCCCCCAGAGATACAGGTCCCCCGCTACTAGCGGCTAGAGAAGCGACTTGGAAGCGACTCCGCACGAACCAAAGCACCGGACGCGTATGTTCGACCCCAGAGTACTGCGATACTGCGACGAAATAAGTGCAAGAAACAAGTGGGCTGATTAGATTCACGTTGCGGAAGACAACCTACTGGTGAAACGCGGTGATGGGAGGAAGCAGCTCTTTGTTTGGCTGCAATGTGTTTGCCAGATCCGGATTGTTCCGAGGGTTGAATTACGCGTCGAATAAACAGAAGCAAAGATATTTACCGCGGAGCTGCAGGCTGTTGAACTACCCCAGATTAAATGAAAGGCCACAAAAAATAGGGGACCCAGACAACAAGAATTATGTCTCCAAAATCTGCTATGTACCCTCTCCCGAATCGAACGAGATCCTCTGTTCGTTGCTATCCATTATGTTGTCTTCCAAGATATGCCCAGCGCCGCAGGCCCTGTTATTTCTTGGGTCGTACCTCCTTTGTCTGCATCTTCTGCCCTGTCCGCGATTAAAGTGATCGGCCTCGGATGCCCAATTGCTAATCCGAGGCCCATGTCTGAATTACCACGACTAATGGTGCGTAGCTCTCCTTCTCCAAGATATCTATCAAGAATTCGCGACCCCCATTGGATTCGGATCCTTCTTCGCTTACCTCTCGCTGAACGCGCACAAAGACGGGTGATGATGATGAAATGATGACCCACCCCCGAATCGAACGGGGAGTATCTCCGCCGAGATCCACCTCGATTCTTGAACAAATCGCGGATGCGCCCAGCGCAACAGGTCATTCTCCTGCGGTGTGAACCTCCGAAGGTTTTGTGTACCGTGGTTCAGGTTACAGACTTGGCCTCTGTGGTGTGGTCGAATTGAGAGCTGGACCAGTGCACTCGCGCTGGCAGATGTGTATCGGCGACAGCTGTGTCCTCGACGTGCGTAACTGGAGCCAGAAAGCAGGAGAGAACGGCCAAAGAAGGAAAAACAAAAAAATCAAAGGCCAGTTTTGAAGAAGGCAGCCTGTTGACCTTAGGGCTCTTCACCGTATTTTCGATGAAAATATTGATGGGTCGTTTCTGAGGGAATGTACTTAGTGTTGCAAGCCTTTATTAGATGTTTGAAACCTAGGATATAACCTGCTATTTATTGAGAAATATCCGATCAAATACGGTTCGATACGGGTAAAATACGGATACATACGGTAAAGAATCCTAGTTGAACCAAGGTTGAACTGACAGAACTGTCGCTACCCGCAATCTCACCAGTACCTCCTGGTGATTTCCCATTAGCAAAAAATTGGGATAGAGACAACTTAAAATCCAGTTTAGCATACTTCTGCAACCAGGAGTGTCTCTTGAAAGTTACTTGTCTGTGTGACCGGTTCATCGATTTCCTATCGTCGGCAACTTGGCGCAGTGATCCGTAGATTTTCCAAACTCCGCCATCTCTTTCTCTGCCACCGCCGCCCATGGCGCTCCATGGCGGCCATTCCTCATGCGCTACGGCCGAGTGCTCTCGAGCGTTTTCCTTTGCGAGTCCGAGTACGTCAGACTCTCCTTGCCCAATACTCATTCTGACTTCCCTTGCAGAGAGTGTAACTGTGAACAACAGGTCCCCAAAATGCGCGCCATTATGAGCAAATCACCCACAGAGGCGGTTCAGATATAAATATTGATATTCGGACTGTGCCGTATGTTATCGTCGCAACCGGTCGCCGACATGTGAAATCACGGACAACTTATACCGCGTCCTTGATTAAACCTAGGAGCTCTTCCTCCTGCAGATTACGTGTCCAGTGCTCCCCTCACCACGTCGCCAACATGCGCTTCTCAGCCCTCACCGTACTGCTCGCCCCTCTCGCCAGAACTCCTACCCTTGAAAAACCCACTGGCGACCACAAGATTCCAACCCCCGGTGGCCATCGTCCGAGCAGCAACGTCTACGAAATTACTGCAGGCGGCAGCCTTGCGATTCTCGGTACCGCGGTCCACGTCCTCGCGGCTGATGGCAATATCGCGCACGTCTCCACCGCCAACGTCGGTGGGCAAGTGCCGACGAAGCTCACGGGCGACTCGTCTCGAGCCCTACAGACCAACGGCTGGATCGCCACGCGTGGTGGCTCAACCCCGCACCAATCTCGTCATTCGCGACGACATGGCTGGTCCCTCCTGCGCCGGAAACATACCACGGCCAGACGATCTTCTTGTTCAACGGCATCCAGCCTAATGCCTCGAGTGCGATTCTGCAGCCCGTTCTCCAGGTGCGTTCGGGAAGTGATTATCTGGAATGTCTGGAGATTTGAATTTAATCTTTTCCCAGTACGGCCCATCGAATGCGGGAGGAGATGCCTCCTGGGCTGTGGCCATCTGGGTGAGTCGGCGTCGGTTACCATATTCTCCTTCCAGGCACCCGCTTCTAATTCTCGAATGCCAGTTCGTCGATAGCACCGGCAACGCATTCTTCACAACGCCTGTGCCCGTCGATCCGGGCGCCACGCTTGAAGCAACTATAACACTCATCGCCAGCAACGGGACGACGTTTGACTACAACGCGCAGTTCAGTAACGTTCCCGGAACCTCGATGAACATCACCGGCAGCCGAGAGCTAACCTTCGCGGTGGAGACGCTCGAGGCATACGGCGTGAGCTCCATCAGCGACTACCCCGTTGGGTCCACCGTGTTCGAGGGCATTCAACTCGGGCTCGTGGACGACACGATGCCCAGCGTGGTGTGGAGCCATGAGGACGACGCGGCCGATGGGGTGCTTCTTGCGGTGGATAGAGATGGGGCGAACGATGCGCGGATGACGATCACTTACTAGGCTTTCGTTGGAGGAGCTGGGACTATATTTCTAGAAAGAGGGACAATTAATCTCTTTCGGCTTGGATTGTCAAGCGGCTGCTCAGTTGTGATTCTCCGTCCCCGTCCCACCCGGGCTTGCCGAGTCCTGTTCGGCGAAATTCGAAACCCGCGCGATTCGGGTGCGATATCAACTCAGGAGGGAGGGTGGGTGATGCTCCGAACCGCCCATGATCCTGGAACTCGGAGTGAACTGCCACAAAAAAAAAAGTCGCCAGACTGAGCTGCCACAACAAAAGTCACTAAGTTCAGCCTTGGGTCTTCCGCTAAGTACCTTGTTTGTGCAATATTCGATGCTCGGCGAGTCTAAGAACCCGGAACGGTGTAAGTTACAAACGGATAGGTAAGTCCAAGTATGCTGACTGTCTTCAGATTTCAACCTCCTTATTCATCCCTTGGGAGCGCATCGGTCATCCCGATGCTTGCGCATCCTCATTCTCACGGTTACCCGACGCTATATTCCAACAATAGGTTTGGCGGTGAATGCGATGGATCTGTACCGCATTACTTTCGTCTAGCCGAGCGTGGCATTCTGATGGATCGTTTGAGTCTCTCGGCGCTGTTTGATCCCGCGATGGGTTCTTAAAGTTCTTTCCTTGTTTTTGCACAGCATATTTCTTTATGGAAGTGTCGGTAGAATTATGCACATCTGCCATCCACTATTTGGAATCTTGGTTTATCCCATTGTGAAGAATCGGGCACACGAAAGATGCATGTTCGTCTGCAAAGTTGCTGTTTCAAAAGTGAAAAGCTCGTCAGGCGTTCAGGTGCCGCTTGATAACCGGCGCAAGCAGTGATGCTTTTATGCGGGTCCCTCGTAAGATTTAGAGTTGATCGTAAATCAGTTGTAAACTTGATAATAATCAATGCGGAGCCCCGAGCTCACCTTCTACGAGCGATTGTTGTTAGATGCGCATATGCGGGGTTTGGCTTGTGCCGGTGCGGGAGAGGCAGAAACCTCAGGACCCTGTTCTGTTGAAACAATGTTGAATACCCTTGACGGTGTAATATTGCCTCCATACATACATCTTGTCGATAGCTGGGCTCTATGGTGGAAGACCTCTTTGCCTGCATACCTCAGCCGTTCACAAAATTGACTGCTATAAATAGCTCTGGATTAAGTCAGGGTATACGAAATATACAGGAAATTCATAGCACATATATAAATGAGCTCATAGGATTATTAAAACTAAGTCTGGACAGCTGCAGGAGAAGCTGGCGAAATGAGAGCAGGAGTGTTGGATTTCGTCGAACGACGACGACGGACATGTTGTCCACGACGACATTCTGTCGGGTATTCGCACACCCTCTTGCGGCGCACACATTGGCTGCGAATCATAACTCAGAGAGAAGTAAAGAATGAATTGAAGCGACCCATGCACGCACTTGCAACTCTGGTCCGGATTATCCTTGGATGGCCGCATGCACCCGATTTTACGCTCGCGACAGAACAGGCACGCCAGCGTCGGACGTTTGGGCGCAGGGCTGATTTCGTTGTTGAACACCTGTGGCCAGTGGCGCAGTTCGCTCATGATCGGGAAGCACCCCATCGAACCGAATAGTTGCGGCTGTGACGGGGAGCCTGTACTCTGGCCTGCTCCTCTGCTGCTCGGAGGGAGGCGGGGATGCGCTCCGGCCCAACTCGTGGGTGGTGGCGATGGGGTTGCTGGGTTCTGTGATTTATGGGATGCTGGCAGTGTGGATTGTGTATCCTGTGAATACGGAGGGAGGTAATACATCGGTGTTGGCCTGGAGCGAGGACGAGGTGTTTTCTTCCAATAAGGGGGTGATTCAGCGGGATCCGAAGCATTGTCGGGACTAGTCTCACCCCATGTTGAAAGCTCTGGGACCCGTAGACGTCGAAGGAGTCTGTCGAGTGACTGGACATGGACGAGGTCCCCCATATGTCGGTGCTCGATTCTGACGCCTGATTCTGTGGGTGCGAGTGTGTGGAGTGATCACGGTCGCGGGCCGGCCAGGGTTCGTATAGATTCAAGTGGTCGACCGGTATTCCAAGGTCATTCCGGGGGCCTTTGGGTGGCGCAGCGTCTGCCAAAGAGGAATAGAAGTCCTGGACCACATCCCAAGGGCCGGGAATGAAGGTCTGTGCGAGGATCAGAACTGCACAAGGACCAATGAGCCATGTAACAGACATCGTATTGCGTTCGGTCCTCGTTGTCCCAGAGCCATCGCTGGCTTCCCACGATGCGAGTCTGGACTGAACATGAAAATCGTTGTAGATGGAGAGAATCAAGGCGTACGATCTCTGGTTGGAATTCAGCGTTCTTCCCTGAAGCGATAGCCATTCTGAAGAGTAACGTAGAGGGTGGGGAAGGTCAAGGGCAGGCGGCCTTCCGATCCAGGTATTTATCTTGCGAGTCGAGATGCTGTGTGTGTGTGTAACCGAGAAGAACCCAGGTGAGGAAATATGATGAGAGTTATTCCCCACTTTGGGATAATGCCATAACGTAGCCGAATCCGGCCGGAGATTTCCATTCTGCGCACCTGGAACTTGCGCGCTTATGGGCGCCATCAGACGATACAACACCGACGATCCCAGCCGCCCGTATTGGAAGACTCGCGATGCGACTTTCTTTGAACGCCGGAGACAGAATCCGTATCTGTCGCACCGTGGGCCGGGAATACACTACGGAGTAGAGGCCGATCGCCGAGAGATCAGAATGAACATCTCGACCCAACCGTATCTGGAAAAATAGATAGAAACAGTAAGCAATGTCGTTATCAATTGAAACAGCTTAGTACGAAAGCATAGCCATAGATCAAACCGCGCCCACAAACCGTAAGGTCGGCTGACAAGAGGACCCATCACCTGAGAAGTGCGAAGAACGCGCGCCATAAAATATCCAAACGACGACAGCCCTGTCGAAAAGATCGTTAACCACGCAGTTTGAAATCTTCGGCAAGGAGCAAAAAAAAAACACTGTACCACTGTACCAAGAAGGGCTTCATTCTTGTATTTTGGTCTGAAGCGGCTGTGTCGCACTCCGCCGGCGGTCCGATATGCAAGGCAGTTAGATAATGACATGATCACTGGCGAAGACGGCGACTCGAAGATGGACTTGACAATTCACCGGTTGCAGTTGCTTCGGTTGTTCCCATTTAGATTCTGGCTGGCCCAGTGTTGAGGAGCTCTAACCAAAATAAAGTCAACGCTCGAACCCCGTCCGCGGACCACCAAGCAGGATACGAGGCATCCATTACAACAATGCAGTCGCGACGAAAAATAATGGCTGGGATCATTGCAAGTCAATGTCACCATGATACACGATAGCGACTGACCGCTAATCACTGTTCGACACGCACAATAGCTGTATATGTCATGTTTGATGGAGAGGAAGTGAACTGCAGATCGCTCGACAACGAGACCCTCTTGAATGGCACCGACCCAGGACTGACTCCACACTTTGTGCTCCCACCGGCTGTTCGCAGCGGCGAACAAAAAACAAAAAGGCCGGGCGCCGTTTATCCGAGTGTTGAGATGCCAGCACAATTAAACGTTTCCCCATAATAAAACATCCGCCTAATTCAACGCCGAGGAGAAAGGCTGCCCCGACCGAAAAGAAGTACGACGAGCCACGGATCGTTCCGTTTCCTCGTAACAATGCAGTGGCGAGGAAAAATAATGGCTGGGAAGGAAATGGTGTAACCCGTTGTTAGCATGACAAACGACAGCGATGGTACAGCTGCGACAAATGATCCATACTTATTGTGGGGTCAGGCCACTGGATGAGAAATGAGGGGCAGATAGCCGCCTTTCCGAAACGGAATGGCCTCGACCCTGAGCCAGGACCCGCTCGGAGAACTCCAGGGAATCCTAGCCATTGTACTAGTCCCCACTTGTTCGCTGCGGCGAACAACAAGAAAAAAGTCACAGCGACGGACGAAACAAAAAGGCCAGGGCTGTTGGTCCGAATGCTCGGATTTATGACAGCACAGTTTTAACGTGGCGTTCTCTAGAACAAGCCGAGGGCACAAAAGCTAGTCCCAGTCAAAAATAATTACACATTCCCTTGGAGCTGACCAGAATAGCAGCGCCCAGCACTGAGATAGACTGAGATGTTCGCACAGTGTGGCCTATCTTTGGCCGTGGCGTTCTCCAGTATGAAAGTCGGAAGAAACAGTCAAATGGCGCCGCAGGAACGTCAGAAAAGAGGAATAAAATTCCTGCGCCAGCCAAAGCGAAAACAAAAGTTGCCCCGCCCAAACAAAAAGACAAAAAACTACGCATTCAGATGCAGCTGCAGAAAAGCCACAATCGCAGTGTGCGGCACTCCATGGCGCATACCCGTCTCGTCGTCCCAGGACGAATGCAGACCCACCAAGCTCCCCTCCGCTGCGTGAATCAGTGGTGCACCCGAGTGCCCCCAGTATGTCCACGCATCGTGCATGAGCGTCCCGATCTCGGCGTTGTCGTGTGGATCCACACCGGGCACCAGTCCGCGGAAGATCCCTGACGACACGAAGATGAAGGGGTAATTCGTGCGCCGCGCAGAGGTCGACTCGAGGTCGTCCTGCCCCGGCTGGCCGATACACACGACGCGCGTCTTTGGCGCGGGTGCGTGCGCCGCGGGACAGAGGAACGCGAATGCAGCGACGGGGCCGCTTTCCACCTCCACCGCAGTAATCTGGAGCAGCGCCAAATCGCGCTGAAAATCCCATACGCGGCACTCGACACGCACGGCCAGCCCGGTGTAGGAGAGGAGCCACCGCGGCGCGGCGCCCGAGTCGCGGTACTCTTCCTCTGTTTCCGCGATGCAGTGTGCGCAGGTGAGTACCCAGCCTGCAGAGTCGACGCACACAGCCGAGCCCGCCTCGGCCTGCGCGAAGATCAGACTCGCCTCGAGCGCGGTGCGCAGCTGCGGGCTGTCGTTGGGGAGGGATGCGAGCGTAGAGATAGCCTGAGTTCGCAGTTTCCTCTGTTTTTGGCGGAGGAGAGTCAATTCTGTGCCCCGAAGACCTAGGAGGCGAGATCCTGGCTTGATGACTTGTATCGAGGACGGTGGCAGCGCTGCAGATGTCAGAGCATTCGAGAGTGAAGCTCCAGTGGCACGATCCATGGAGGTATTCGAGGAGGAAGCCCCAGTATCGTTCTTTGAAGAAGACCCAGCTGCAAGTTTGGATGCTGAACGGAGGCGACGAGGGCTGGAAGGCATTTGGAGGGAGCACACGGCGGTTACGGAAAAGGGGATCCTCCGAGTCATCACTCAAATTGATGGCCGGAGGACGGCACGGTCGTTTCAAGTTGATTTCGCCGCCTCTTTAAATTTGTTCTATCGGAGTGCCTCGTAGTTGGAGAATGAGGTAGCCGACGAAGTTGATGCAGATTTGCAGTGTACCCCGAAAAGTATTCTCGGTCAATCCACGACGTCGATCGATGTGAAGTACTCAGCGCGATGGTATTTTCAAAGTGAAGACGGGAGGTATACAGTAGGAATAAAGTAAAATACACAGACCGGGAGCGAGATTGACCCAGCGAGGTGAAAGTCCGAGCGACTAGTGAACACGGAGGTGTCATTGGGGATTTCCCGCAGATCAACGCTCACATGAAGTCACACCACGCGGGCTCTTCCCACTCGGGCTCCGGCGCGGGTGAGGGCGGCGGTGCAGGAACCATGAATCGCACTTTCCGAGAGCCCGTCATAGAGGGGAATGATTTCTCCTCATCAGAGTCGGAGTCAGAGTCGGACTCGGACTCGGACTCGGACTCGACGGCGACCGACACCTCGTCCCAATCGGCGGGTGGGGGAAGGTCCGGGAAGACGCGCGACGCGCGTTTTGGGAGGGGGCCGAGGCCAAGCAGGTACCGAATGTAGCGCGCGCGGGCCAACAGCTCCTGGGGATGGAGCTTGCTTCTCGGTGCAGGCGGTGGGCTGTAGTTTAATTCCGCAAGATCTGTGTGTATTGTTCAGATTTGGTGAAGGAAATATGATAAGAATGAACGCACCCTGGTATTCCCACGGACAACGTTCGTCGAAATCGAATGGGGCGGCGTCGGTGGGGTGTAAGACAGGGACATCCAGGATGATTGTGGATGACTCCAGGGATGAGAGTAGAGAGGAAGAACCGGACGAGCCGGAATCTGCCGATCCCCGGCGAGCCCGGCCGTCGCGCAATGATTCTTTCAGCGCCGACTTGGGAAGAGTCTGAGAACGGGGACGCGGCGACGCTGCTAGTGCCGCAGATGATGGTGTCCGAGGAGGTGTCGCAGCAGACGCCGACCGAAAACGGTTGCGAACAGAAGCGGACCCCGCCTTGACGGTAGGAATAGGCAGCAGGGCGACTTCAGCCGCAAATGAAGTCCAAGAAGTACGTCTGATGGAGTTGGTGGGCATTGTGTTAAATGATGGGGTTGGAAATCGTGGGTTTACGAGTTTTGAATCATCTGGCCCACTGGCTTGCTGCTTTTATAGAAATGCGGAAGTAAACTAAAACCATCGATGTGAGACTGGCGGCCTATGGCTGTGTTGTGCGTCGTACTCCCCGCTGCGCGGCCCCCGACTGGCGGATAGCGAGTGAGACATGCTGAAGTCCTCAGACAACTTCTCTGGACGGCTAGTTCCAGGACGAGTCGACCAATTGCTAACGAGTTGGGCAAATTTAACAGATTGAATAACGATAGAGCGCCTCCGTTATAGAGCAGGGGAGTGTACTACAGCTGCCACAAATGCGAAGGCGGGCGCGGGGGTGGTGCAGGGGGCAGAAGATCAAGCCCTTGTCTGAGATGATCGACCCCTGTCTCAACGAACATCAATCCACTTTTTGGGCCGCCATCTCACCCCGCAGCCGGCACTGGTTCCACCGGTGTCGTACAAGAGCGCTATTCTGCTCTGAAGACGAGTTGATTCCCTCGGCCTAGGAGACATGAGCAGTTATTTCACTCCGCATTCCTAACTCATGCGATCACTGCCCCGCCGATCATTTTACAGTTCGAGAGCGCAATTCTCGCTGCTCACAATCGAGGCAGCGCATATCCCCGATCTCGTCTAAAGCCTTTCGAAATTGCCTATGGAAGTACGGAACAAATACTGCTTACGCTTTGAAAACTCTCTTCGGACGACCTTCCTCTCTCGAATTAAATAATTGACCACAACCAAGATCCATTCGGGGATACTTCATGTATCACATATACAAAAGCTCTGAGCAAAAACGAGAGCTTCTGGATTGCATTTTGAGAGCACTATTCGTCGAGAAATACGATATCCTCTGATATTCAGGACGTTGTAAGTTTGAGGCGATGAGAAAGACGGCGAATTACCTCTAGAGAGAACTAGGATTTCGTTTCAATAAAAGCCAAGGATGTCGAAATGCACTTACAACCGGTGTTGGAACGATTGTCAAATGAACAGTTGTGCCCCTTGACTTCACTGAGTAAGCTAACGAAGTATCGTGTCACCGTGGCACCATCTGAGTAACCCAGTTCCCCAACCGACGGTGGACCACCAAACTGCTCATTGTGATTAAAAACACGACAATGTGTCCGCCATGGAACTAGAAACGCACAAAGTTAAAGTCCTTGGCACGAGCGTTGGAGAGGACTTTGACTGGGCGGTTCAGCAACCCCGGCCGACGTTCTGGCTGTACCAGAGCCATTGGCTTGTCCGCTGTCCATCCGGCAGTGTCCTCGTGCCCCAGAAAGACATACTTGTTGTCGTCAATTGCCTGCTCAGCCAATGTATTTTCATAAAGTTCAGAGTAGGCATATATGGGTTTGCCCTCGACTTTCGCTATGTAGCGCTTGATAGCCCCATAGGTGTGAGGGAGGGGCACAAGGATACTCTCAACACGTCCCAGTGCCGGCTCGTTGTCGTCGAACGAAAGCTTGGAGGTGTCCTCGCCAACCTGAGTGAACAAGCGATAATACACTGAAAAGCCGCCAGATGAATGAGCTGTGCCGTGCTTGTGATAGAACGAAGCAAGTGAGGACGCACAATATTTGGGATTCTCTTCACGTCTGCCCGATATATGCATGCTGTTGATCGCGGAATCTTCGTCGGCTGTGAGATGTTCCAGAAATACAAGAGCGAATGCAGTTTTCGGAGCGGCGCCGAAAAGCGGCGGTCCAGGACCACCAATGGTCACTTTATCTGAGGATTGGAGAGGCTTCATTGAGTCAGGGTGATGATACAAGACTGTTCTCGAGCCGTCGGGGTCGGCGAAATTCTCTACGTTCACAACACGACGCTTCAACGAGTTCGCATTATGTGGGGGTGGGACCGATCTCGCTGTGATACGGCCCACAAATGGATCACATGGATCGAAGGCGGTTTTGGAAGGGATCGCCCCATCTGGACCGTACACACGGTAGTACACTGCGACATATCGATATCTATATGATCGTCGTGGGATCGGAGCCAGCACTCACAGTAGCGTAGCTCGGGTCCAGTGTCTTTCTTCGTCTCGCTCATGTTATGATTACGGGCGTCATACGCTGGCGGGGGCCGGGAGTCGTCGGTGTTGGTCATGGTGAAGGTGCGAAAAGGCTGTGCTTCGACACGCGCCCACAAGTTTAGTTTAGCACAAAGGCAGTTTCTGCGGCGATTGGACATTACGTCAATGGAACCATTGTGCCGAGCAATATTCCGGTAACTCGCGGCAACACCCCGAAACCTCATAACAGTGGTGCCGGAGCATATACTGTAGTAATCCGACCAAGTGTTCATGGCACCCGTCACCCAGATGTTCACTCTTCTAAGTGTTCATTTCTCGGCAATCACGAGAAATTTACTATATATGGCAGTCCGGCGAAGCCGGACCGGATTTTTTTTGGCATTTTATTGCCTATTATGGCCGTCACCGTCACGGACACCAAAAGTGTTCAGTTCGCAGGCTGGCGTCACGCGTCACCTGAACACTTGGTCGGATTAGTACAGTAATTTGGGCTTCGGAGTTTGAAGACACATCTGGGTTCATCAATATCTCTATGACGGCCTTCTGTTAGTCGCCACACGCACTCCATCATGCGCTTCCGTGGAGTCGGCAACCTTCGGCATCCAGCGCAGGCCACTATGTCCTGTCTGGCGGTGTCTGTGAGCATAAATCACTTTTCTCACTGGGGGCATTCACTGACGCATATGATCTTCATATGCGTCAAATGCATATGGTCTGCAGGTAAAACAAACATAACAAAGCTGCCTTTGACTTTCAAAGGCCGCCTTTGGCACATGCTTTGTTCCCCCACACAGGAGCACAAAGCATGCAACAAAGCTGTCCTTTGTCTGTCAAAGGCAGCTTTGTGATGTTTGTTTTACCTGCAGACCATATGCATTTGACGCATATGCTTTTCATATGTGTTGCTTTTTGCCCCCAGTGTCTGCTTTGTCCTACAACCTTAATTGATGTACACACCCTCAATTTATGAAGCCCAGAAATGTCTTGACTTCAATCCATTGGTGAGACCATCCACATACCCGGCACCCGTTGAAACGGGTGGTATGGCCGGGACCTGTACATTTCGTGATCTCAGAACTTAGTCGACGGGACGGGTCGACCCGTCCATACCCAGAAACGGCCGTCTTTTTCGACGGCTGTGCCATTCGACATATGGGTTCAAGCCCTAGTAGGTAGGTGGGAATACTGTACAATTTCATTCAATTTGGTGGTCACATGTCATGATCACACACCCCCTGTGCCGCAATAAATTTTGGTCTCAGTCGGGTCACAGCACCCGGTGCCGAATGTAAAATGCATGACATTAGGGCCAAATCTCCCTTGGAAGTGCAAAAAAGGCAGAATTTTCGAAATTTTTCATCTTGAATGCTGAATTTTTGGAGGTGTCATGCCAAAATTCGTTGGTTGACTAAGTGCCGAATCGGTATTTTGGGTCACAGGTCATGACCCATGCTGAATTGAATAAAATTGTATAGTACAACAAGATGAGATCATGTCCTCTCCTCGCTCTGCAGGTCCTCAACAGAACAGGTGAAAAATGCCAGAATCCAAAACGCAATAAGTTACCTGAACCGCCTCCCACCCATCCTCCACCCCCCCTGCCCCCATGCCAACATCAAAATCAAAATGAGAGCATACTGTACTTTTTCGTTCAAATCAACAGGGGGTGTGATGCGTGACTCATTTTACCTAAGTATTCGGCATTTCGGCAGCCGCCAAAATTCTGCGTGACACCCCGAGAAATTCGACATTTGAACTGAAAATTTTGTCTTTTTTGCAGTTTTAGGCGGTTTGGGGGCCTATGTGACCACTTGAAGGTTCAACAAAGGTCCGGGTGACACATGACCCCAACCAAATTTCGTGATCGACAGAGGGGTGCATGACGTGTGACGGACGATTTGAATGAAAAAGTACAGTACTAACTCTCACTATACGCTGAAGAAGTGATATGTAGTCCCTAGGAGGACTGAGGGAGGCCAAGGTCGTGCTAGTAGCGTAGCCGAGTCGTACAGCACAAATGTGATGTTGATTGGGACGGGATGGATCTAGATGTGAAATTATAATGAAAACAGATAGAATGAAAACTCAGCTCAGTGGTAGACTCAATTCGGCTCAAGATTGCTCAGAGGTACTCAGAACAGCGAGTGTATTCGGTATGTGGGTGGTGGCGAGAAGGTGGAGGTAAAGAACAAAGAGAAAGGTGCCGTAAGATGTCGACATATATAGTATGCTGAGTCAAAACCAAGTATGTAAGAATGGCCATAGTAGCAAAGCAAAGCCGCAACTAAAATCGAACCTCACCCAGCAATCCAGGTACTACACAAAGACGTATAGGGAGATATTCGCTGCCCCGCTCAGCGCCGAATGTGGGTGACCAGACCACTTCAGAATCAATCCCCGGCGTAGCCCGAGATGCCCGAGATCCGGTTCGCCTCTTCGCGTTGGCAGTATGTAGTGAGAAAAAATGAAATATCAGCTGTAGATCGTATGAGTGAATGTAAGAGTATGAAGATCCAGTCCAGATATAAAATGTATAACATTGTTCTTGTGGAACTGTATCCGGAATAATGCTGGAATTCTTGGGGCATGTGTCCAATCGGCTCGGGATGGGAAATCGACGTGCGAAGCATGTCGCACTTCCACCACGCCAGCGGCGCAGGTGTGTACACCTCTCGCATCGGCACCGCCTTCTCCCACTGCGGTGCCAGTCTTGCCGCTCCTCCTGCTGCTGCGGCCGCTCCAACTGCTCCAACTCCAACTGCTGCGAGGGAGGAGGGACCTGCGGCAGGGGTACCCTGCGGACGACACTGCGCGCACGATGCTCCCGCTCCCGCTCCCCTCATCGCCATATGCGCTCCGAGTCGGGTCCGCCGCGGCCGCGCCTGGCGGCAGCCTGCTCCCGCTCGCACTTGTGCCAGAGCCAGAGGTGCTGTAGTACGAACTGGACACCGCATGTTGAGGCATCCCGCTCCTGCTCCCACTCCCACTCCCACTTGTGCCAGAGGTGCTGTAGTGCGAATTCGACTCGGAGTGATCATCTCCGCCTCTGCCTCTGCCCCTGATATAGTTGTCTCATGCAAGTCTCATGTGAGGAAAAAGCAGTTCTTCACTTGTTTATGTTTCCACCAATCTACATGGACGCCGAGTGTGTGCAGGTGAGAAGCCCTGTGCCCCCGGTGATTTGAGCAAAGTCTTGGTGACCAGTTATCCGTGATGTTGTTGCTTGATAGGTAAAGCAACGGTGGCTACTGTCTCCACTTTCTTCAATACTGCACTGTTCACGCCTTTTCGGATGTGTTGCCAATAAAAGTTGTTTTGACTATTTCAGGCTCTGCTCCACCAAGATCCCACTCTTCGTGATTTCGCTGCCGCCGGAGTAGGGTAATTCAATTCTCCACTTATGGCTCTGGTTTTTTAGGTCCTTGAAAACCCTAAACTGCATCTCTTTTTGTTGTAATATTTCAAGTGCACGGCTCCTGGGCAAATTCGGGACATACAGTACATGGCCGTGTTCAATTTTTTGCTTGATCTTATGTGATCATTTTATTTGAATTTAACAAAGCCAGGTACAGGTTGCAAACTACCGAGGTATGAGGTTCTTTCGTTTGTAGTGTCTGTCTACGAGAGACTAGGTACAGGTCATCATCCGAAGCGTCTGTCCACGAAAACTACATATCTGTTCTCTGCGACCTATCAATGTATGTGAAATATCCCCAAACCTTTGGCCGCAGATGGACACCGAGTCATACAACATCCCGCTTGAAGTCAACATCCACGGAGTGGCTACTATGATGTAGCATCGGCTTGGTAGGATTTCCTTCACGGGGCTCGGAAGCGTTAGGGCCCATATTTGAGAGATGCACGCTGTTGAGGTCAACGACATCACTGTCACTTGACCCAGTGCTGATCCGATGCCGCGAGTTCAGCGTCGCCATGAGGGCGTTCGTATACACTGTATTGAATTGTCATTATGTTAGATCATTTTGGGACATATGAATAGGTGAGAACGTACGTCCGGAGATGACGAACTGTGGGCCTATGTATATCATGCTGTCTGGTTTGATGGCGAGCTAGCAGAGTTTTTGATATAAGTTAATTCGTGAGAGAAGCCCAGTTTGACGGTCCGCGTACCATAAGAAGGGCAACCATGGCAGCCCCGCTGCAAGAGCAAATCAGGTGAATAGTGTAAATAGATCAAGCAAGGCTACCCGCGCACGCTGTCAGTAAGCATCGATTGATGGCATAGAGCATCAACGTGTGCAGCAGAGAGTTCGTCCTTCGATTCAATTATTTCAGAAATTTTCACAAGGCCTGTATTCCTGCCGACCTTCGAATCCAGTCCGATGATTGAACAGCACGAAACAGAGCGATATTGCCATCATAGAATCTGCGCCGGCTTGCGTCGCGGCCAGTGGCAGGAACGATATTTTCTGTAGACATATTGTACGGTGCGTAACACTGCAAAACGAACCACATACCGTGTAGGCCGTCAGATTTACCACAGTCGGCGTTTTGAAACTGCAAATTGACAAAGCCATTAGTAAAATGGCTATACACTCTCGCTTGACGCACAGATCAAAAACTGTTTCTAAAGAGGAAATTCCCTCAGCAGTCAAGCACATTGAAGGTTGTCTCGCATACCAATCCCGAATGCTTGGTTGTTGAAAGATAGCGATGAGCATCGAAACGACTAAGTAGCTATCGACGACTCACCAGTATATACCAAGACTACAATCCCCTGGCAAACACAGTTTTTATCTCACACTGCGGAGGAACAGACGAAGACAAACATTGGGAACTGTCAACCACCACCGAAGTTTTGGTTTGCTGCCTGAACCCGCAACGACAATCAGGAACGTTTGAGGCGAATCGGACACGGATACGTGCACTGAAAAATAACACTCAAGAAATATCTGTGTAAGAGAGGTCGTCAAGGACAGGGGGCAGTATATCATGCCAACACGTACGCCATTATCGGGCATACCATGGCGAGCTGAAATATTGTATTAATTTGTGAGCGCGATCCTGGGTCAATTATTCGCACATGCGTGATCATTGACACCTTCGTTGAGTATTCCGTGAATGCAGCAAGTCAGTTAACCACACATGCGCACCGGCAGAGACCTATTCAATATTAACTACGGGACGATCCATGTACTCAATCACTCACCAGACATTTTGAGATAGTTCAAAAATGTTGAACGCGTTCAGGATCTGAGGGGACTATCAGATGTAAACGGACACTGAGCGTGTTTGGCTGACAAGGTAGTGATACACCAGATGGATTACTGCATAGAGCACGAAGTAAATCTCTGGTCAAATGCAGGGAAGATGAGTATTGCGCACGGAGGGCGGAATGTAAGGTGTTGAGGAGCCTGAAAACCACACAGCATTGAGGCCTGGGACGGCGCAGGAATGAAATATGGTGGGCCATACCAAAGAACAGAAACCTAAACATGTACATGTCAGCAACATTGTGAACTAAAGAACAGGGAACACACAAAAGTTTTCAGCCAGATCTTGTCTTTGGGGTACTCGACAAAGTAGAAGTATGTCTCAACAATACAACGATCATTATTCTGAATGAGGGATGAGCTGAGACTACGGGCACTTACCTGTGAGGTGGTGAGCCCGTATATCCCCATGGCGAGCATGCATCCCATGATACCCGCACCTGATGATAGAGAAAGAATTAACTTCAAGACATTTTGGAAGGACAGGTTGCACCAAAGGAGTCCCTGTAATACTGGACAAATGCATGAGGGAGAAAGGTCGACATTGCTGGAGCACGAAACAACCAGGGTATGTGAGAAAGGTGGGTGAGCGTCCAAGCCTTTGCCGACCACGTTAAATAACCTACCAAGCAAGTGTTGCTTGTCCGATGCTCCGAGGGCAGTGGTGGCAGAGCAAATGGTGATCGAAGGATACATTCATAGTGGGAACGCGCTGCTAACTGGCAGTCCGTCGACAGCCTGCTGGGAAGGTTGGTTTCGGTCAATGAGAGTCACTGATGATCAGGTTCTGAGGGATTCACTCCTGGCGCATGCGAGAGCAGACCAAATGTGGAAGGAAATTTATATTACACTGCCATCGCAAGAACGGGTTCGCTGCCATACCTACTGCCATCCCCCTGCCAAGAACTCGGTGGGATGACCTAAAATTAAGATGCCGACAGGTCATTCTTGTCATATTTAATATGATTTATATAATATTCGTTAGGACGTACCAAGGACGTGCAAGCGAAAGACCGAATGCAAGAAGGAGATGAAGACGAAGTGGTGGCGACATCAGCCAAAGATACAATCGATGATCGAATTCCGTTCAGAAATTGACGCTCGAGTGCCGTCGTTAGTATTCTGGGGTTCTGCTGATCACAGGAAGCGTAATGACACGGGGTCAACCTGTTGAATGTGAATTGATCACATTCATTTCTACCGTCGCAGGTATACCACATGGAATTCGTGCCCATCACCATCACGGAGCAGTTCCATCTGGTGATGGTCTGATGGAGGAATACGGAGGAGACATCGAAGGATACAATGTAACCAAAGTCCGGAGGTTGGGAAACTGCGACTCCCACAGCATGTCTCAAAAACGAGTGTTGGGCATGACCAATTCGAGCATGTGCAGATTCGAATAATTGGAAAAGGCGGCCGTAATCCGGTCGGCCATGGCGCTGAGGTTGTTTCTCTATGAACGTTATATACTGTATCAAGTCACAGGACCTACGTGCGAGCAGTGACCATCGCGGTCGCCAGTTGCTGTAAATGCGGCGACAGCACCGAGGAGTCCGCGTACTTTTGGAGAACAGGTAAATTTTTTCCATGATTGAGATTTCGTGGAGAAAGATAGAGCGGTAGAGCAAGGGACGACAAGGCTTTTGATCAGACCTGAGGTCCTCAACCTGTAACAGTAACTATATTAGGTTTGCTTAAGCAATGAGCATCTCATAGTAAAAAAGGGTTCACGGGACCATGCGGCGCTGTTCCAGTCAAAAAACAGGGTTCAATACAATTTCATCAAACAGTGGGTTAGGGTCGGGGATCCGCCGGAAACAAGGCCGAAATCCACTTGGGGCGACAAAAATTGGAGCGAGGACCGACACGATCTTCACCATCGAGGCCGTGCCCGAGTAAGGGGGCAGAGGGAGCGAGTAAAGTGTTTGACCGCGCTTTGGGCAGGCCAGTAGAGGGGGAGGTTGGCTCCCGGAGGCACGTTGTTGAATGACTTCGAAAAATGGAGGAACCCGCGCAAGAGGCAGATATCGAGTCCCCCGGTGGAGGAGCGACAAGGGCGAGGGACTGCACGGCCGAGCATCCGGAGCGTCTAGCAAGCCGGCGCCGTCGACCATATCCTCGCCGCGATAACGAGGACTCGTATATGCATCCTCGACAACCACGAGTACGAACATGACCAGCAGCCCGCGTCCGTGTGCCCGCCACCTGGAATGAATCCTCGAATCCTAGTAGTAAGCATTTTGGCGTTGAATATAATACGATGAGACGAACTCGGCGCATAGCGGGCGTGCCTCGAATGCGCCCGTCCCTCGCCCCAGGCAGCTGGTTCTCAAACAGCAGCATTATTGAAGGGGGTCCGCACCCACATCCACACGAATGCGACGCACGCGCGACCAGACCGCGGGCAGGCAGCAAACCGCTGACGGTGCTGTCGCATGATGCCAGGGCGTCGAGAGCGTGACGCGTCTGGTGGTGGGATACGAGGAAAGCGCATGTAAATGACAAACAGGAATCCAAATCCAAATCGGCCAAGTCTTGGCTGGCTCATCGGGTTAGGTTAGGTTTAACATCAGATTCAGGTTAACCTCAGGCTCGTGTCGTCCGAAGAACATACATATTCCGTCTTTGGGACTCTCTAGAATACTCGTCAGAGTCAATGCAAGTATCCACGAAAAGAATGTACTCGAGTAACAGTTGGTATAGGCTAGCCAATTAATCGGTCCAGGGCACTCGGGAACGTCGGCCATGGGCACGATGATTACCTATGTTCAGAGCACTTTTGAGGTGTCTGGAAGTATCTACTGGGGTCTTTACTTCGTCTTGTCAGAACCGTACAAGCTAGCTGTCAACAAGTTAGTTTCGCCAAGCGTGGAAAAAGTGTCGTAAAGTACCGTCAAGTTAGCCCCGCCAAATCAAAGGGGCGGTCAAAGTTAAAGTTAGCTGTCACGGGTTATTTTACTGGGGTTTTTCATTCAAATCGACAGGGGGTGTGACGCGTGACCCGATTTACGAGTTCGACATTTCGACAGTAGTCGAATTTTCGCGTACCCCCCCAAAATTTCGACATTTTCACGAAATCCTCGTCTTTTTGCTGTTTTCAGGCAGTTTTGAACCTTGTGTGACAGCTTGGAGGTTCGACAGAGGCTCGGGTGATGCGTGACCGCGACGAAAATTCGTCCTCGACAGGGGGGTGCGTGACACGTGACTGTCGATTTGAATGAAAAACCCCAATATTCACTCTCGAGAACAATATACCAAGTTCCTACTTGCACTGCCATATGCATTCTTCAACGCAAAATCGTTCAATGCCCTCGTCAACTCCGCAATATGTCCAAATTTGAAACCAGCCTTCTCAAAATCTGTATCATTTGCCTCCAAAAGGCCCCCAACCGTCTCGAACCCTTGATCTTGAAGAAGTTTCTGAAGATTGCCACTGAGTGTGTATTCTTGGCAAAATTTGGCCAACGTCAACGGCGGTAAACGATTCCCGTCAATGGCCAGCAGTGGGTGACTAATCCTCGGCCCTTGACCAGTCCCACCGAGGCCGCCTTTCACATCGCCTGGTCCACCCTCGCCACCGATTCCACCTAGTACAATTAATTGGTCGTTTTCAGGAGTAACGACGGGAAAGAAAGCTTGCCTTGAATTCGGCGGAAGAGACCCACATTTTCTATAGCAAGCTGTGCTGCTTCGCCAAGACCACCCTGACCGCCTGTGTGACCACCATGACCACCCTTGCCACCCGTGCCTCCTGTGCGGATATCGAGGTCACCATTCTAGGGAGGGGCGTGTGAACGCACCGACGAACTCCGGGCGAGTGTCTTCTGCTTTCTCGGAGCTTGCTCCAATTCTTGACTCAACGTATTGAAGCCACTGGAGAACCTCATAGACCTCAGCAAGCTATTGACGTGAGCAAGATATGTTGAACGAGTAAAGAATGCCGTACCGTGGCATCAGCAATCATCTGGGTGAGATGGTTGTTGTGTTTCGCGAGAGAGGAAGCATTATCTTTGCTGTTGAAGAATTGGTCGAGTTTTCCTCGGGAGTCAGCGTCTTTCAGATCATCCGTGATGGATCGTAATTCCCTGGGCCCATCAAGTCAGGCTACGGATCATAGGAGGTGGAGCACTGACGCTTGAAGAGCTTCAACAATAGGTTGACACTGTTCCGGCTTATCCCTGGCCATCTTAGACACAAGGGGCGAAAGAAGCTGGATTCGTGCAGCCAATTCAATGAAACCTCGAGTGTTGTCCGACGTTAGCTGGAATACACATATGAATACCAATCGTGTGATAACTGTGATTTCGTGCACCTCAATGCGATCGGCGATGTCCAAGAGAGGGTTGATGACACCACTCAGAACCGAACCGAATGGGATATTGCTGGAGATGGAGCTCAGTGTCTTCAGGGCGAATTTCAAGGCATTACGCCCTGTGTTGGGGGTCTCTGGCTTCTCGATACTTTGTTTGGTGGACGCATGTGTTTCCTTCAGGTCTCCGGCAGGTGGCTCCATCGCAGGGCGCAGGTCGACTGAAGGTGACGTATGGGTAAGGGGACACTTGCTCGTGTCAGAATTGGTGTGTCTTCTTTGTAGGAAGAAACCCCGAGGGAACCGCCAGAGGCCGCAAAGCGTCCAAGGCGCGTTTGCAGAGAGTGGAGTGGGATGGGAATCAATCATGATGCGCCCGATCCGAAAACAATTACCCACACACCGTCCAGTAATACACGCGGAGGTAGCAACCGGCTGATCGGCAGTGCTCGGCATTGGCCGATGGCGACACCCACTGCCGAGCACTGGTGCGCCAGTGGAAACCATCGGCGGACGCTGGGTTCCACCGGAAGCCGGTTTGGGGGGAGCTCCACTGGATACCATCGTATTTCACTGATTTCCAGTGGTTCTTGGGGACCCCCAAAATGGTGGTTGTATAGTATACCACCGCAAGTTCGGTCCGGTTTATATCCATTAACTTGTGGATAGGCAGAGCCCATTTGTACAAATTGTTCCTTTGTACACAGCTGGAAAAAAAGTACCTTTTGGGACGGAGTCAACGAGCAAAATGCTTCAACTCGGCGGTTCAAGTTCAGACGATGGTTCAAACTTGAACCATGGTTGAAATAATCAGTCGATCTTCAAACACCATTTTGATGTTGATAGAATGTTCCATATGCTCTTGAATGTTTTTAACTACAGCCTCGCTGACATCCAGCACCTGCCAGCGGAAACCAGTAGAAACCGCTGAGAAGACGGCATGACGGCCCGGCCATTGCCAGTGGCGATTGGCGAAAATCGGAAGCCTCAGTGATGGACACCGTTAGACACCGCCCGGCAATGGCCGCCAATAACCACCGGCGGCCAGCGGCGGCCGCCAGCGAACTTGTTACCTCCGGGCATATTACTCCAAATTCGAACGTAGCCGTCGGGTACTTAATCGCTGGAATCGCTGGAATCGCCCTCGGCTCTTTGGACCGTGCTGGAGGTACCTGTGTAGTTATAATTAGTAGCTGGTTTCGATTACTTAGTTAAGTATCTCCTCTCAGTCGGCTTCAAGTTGGGTTTAATTAATTGCTCTGCTCGACTGAACAAGCCAGGAAGCAAGACATAGTCGAGTAATTACAATCCGCCGTGAAATCCTAGAACATCGTGAAATCGTGTCTAACGTCGTACATCCCACTACAGCGCCTATGTATGTGCAGGAAGGGGAATAGAATAAATAAGTGTATGCGTAAGGAACTTTTGCGTGCGGCGTCGAGCGTCCATGGGGTGGGTAGGTGGGGAATACAATAAAATGCGATCGTGCCGTCAGGGAGGGGGGAGACAAGGGAGGGAGGGAGCAGGTGCAGGCGGGAAATCCAAATCCAAATCCAAAACGCAATAAGTTATCAGAACCGCGCCCTCTCTCCCTCCACCCCCACCCCCACAAAAATCAAACCAACGAACGCCTAGCTCTCGCTATACGCCGGCGGCGCAGGCGTGTACACCTCCTCCCGCATCGGCACCGCCTTCTCCCGCCGCGTCGGCCTTGCCAGACTCGCAGCTGTTGTTAAAGAGGAGGGACCTGCGGCGGCGCCGAGGTACCCCCGCGGACGACACCGTGCGCGCGACGCTCCCGCTCCCGCTCGCGAACTCGCTCCCCTCATCGCCGTACGGGTCCGCCGCGGCCGCGCCGGGAGGGAGCCCGCTCCCGCTCGCACTGGCACTCGTGCCAGAGCCAGAGGTGCTGTAGTACGAGTACGACGCAGAGGCAGAGGCCGCGCGCCGTGCCGGGTGGTCGCGATACCCCATCTCCGCCCCCGCGTCCGCCGCAGCCACACCCCCGCCGGCGTACGACGCGCGCGCCGCGAGCAGCGGGCCCGTCGACGCGTCGCTCATGCTCGGCTCGTGCCGACTCGCGCGTTGCTGCCCCCCCGCCCCCGCCCCCGCCCCCGCCCCCGCGAGGAACGGCGTCGGGCGCGCATGCGGCCCCCACTCGTCCTGCCACTCGTCCCCGATCAGGTCCGTCTTGCGCCGCCGCTGCTGCTGCTCCTGTTTTCGGCGCCGGAAGAGGAGGAAGAAGGCGGCGAGGAGGGCGGCGAGGAGGGCGGCGGCGCCGAGGGCGGTGCCGATGGTGATCGCGAGGGTGTCGTTTTTCTTGCTGGGGACGGTGGAGGTCTGGGCGGAGTCGGCGCCGGCGGTGGATGAGGACGAGGGGGCGTGCGAGGAGGAGGCGGAAGAGGACGAGGACGAGGGGGAGGCGGACGAGGACGAGGCGGGAGAGGAGCCGTTCACGGTGTAGCTGGACGGGGTAAGTAAGGAAGGGGGAGGAGGGGATGTAGCGCACATGAATCCGTCCGCGACAATGACGTTCCCCGTCGGGGCCATGGTGAGCACGAGCCTGTGGGTCGTGTTGGTGAGGCCGGTTGCGGCCCACGCGACGGAGGCGGCGGCGGACTCGGACCCGCCGTCGCCCGTCGTGGACGCGTGCGGGTCCGTCAGGTTCACGACCACGCCCGGCCCCCCGTCCAGGCTGAGCTGCGTGCTGACCGCGTACGGCCAGCGCGGCACGACGTAGTATACCGCCACTCCTGTACATACTCGTCAGGCACCAGCCACGGGTGGAAGGGTTAGGGCGTACCGGTAAAGGTGAGCGTGGCGCTGGCAGCGGAGTCGCTGCTGACGGTGTGCGTCCCGCCATAGTCGAGCCCAGAGAGATGCGACGCCGACGGCTCCCACGTCCCACTATAGACGATCGCCGGATCCGTATCATCGATGGTCACATTCAGCAGCGCGCTCGCGACGTGCAGAAACAGCGGGAGGGGGAGCAGAAAAAAGAGCATGGCCAGGTGCGAAGAAGAAGAGAAGGACAGCCAGATGACAGCCCCCGACTGTCAGGGCGCTCGCTTGCTCCTGTCTCTCCAAAGGGGCTGTGCTGTGCTGGGCGCTTTGATGGCGAGCCCCTGTGAGATCCCGGTCAGGCACTTGCCGTCCGTGGCCACAATCCCTTGCAAATATCCCTTGCCCTGCACTGCAGAGCCTGCAGCACTGGACCGTACCCTGAACACGACCTAGGCACGACTTGGGCAAATGAATTGCGGGCGCTGCAACTTGCCGTTATTTGCAATGACGTTTGTCGTGACTTTATGAAGGGTGACACCGCTAAGGCACTGGCGCTTACCCTTTCCCGAAGATCCCGGAGGACGCTAGGACATACAAGACCCGACGAGGATCGGCGGCCAAGGGCAACTCAGCGCTGTTCGGGTCGCCCGACTCGAAAAGTCCAAGACCCTGATTCAGAACGCCGCCTTGCCCTAAAAATTCAATATATATACGCCGGAAGCCCGCAGCCGACACGGCCTGGGTGCGGGTACCAGAACCAGACTCGATCGAGCACTGCTACATGCTGCTACATAGTACGCGTATAAATTTAAATAGACTCGTCGATCGCGATATCCGAATCGCACAGCATCACCGCCAGTTATACGCGCGCGCAGATCTTCCAGCCAACTGTGGTGCTCACAAAGTGAGTAGGCGCTCGTGAACAAGCGTCTACTGATGCCCGGCGCCGCGAACACCTATCCCGCGGAACGAACGCCTACAGTATTTTGTCGCCTGAACGCCGACGAGCAAAGTGACACATATCCGAATCAGAGCGGCGCCGGCCTGTGTATCCACTGCATATGGCTGAAGAAAGGTTGGCTTGGGACGCGTGAATGGTCGCCTGGCCCCAGGGCGACATTGAGCGGGTAAGTAAGAGCTGAGAGCTTGAACACCGGGGCTCCGACTCGAGTGACAGTTTTGAAGCCACTCTAGCGGCCATCGCGTTCGGTCTTTGACGCTCACAGGCAAGATGGTGGTGGTTTCAATTTGTGCAACGTGCAAGCGTCAGGTGACCATCCGTGATCTTATCACAGGCGATTACGTATCGTCGTTAAAAATGTTGCAACGTTCAAGCAACGTTCAACCTGAACGTTAACATGTCGGCATCGCTCTTGTCGCAAAGTTGCATTCCCAACGGCATTTTTTCGGGCTGTGGAATTAATCACAGCGCAGTTTAGATTCAATCCCACACTAAGTTTGACACTCTCAACCGATTCGCGCCGCAGTTTTCCAAGCTCTGATGACCCTAGGCGACATTGCAGCATTATCTGACGCGAGCTCGACTATGATTAATCGATACAGTTGTCGTTAGTGTTAGCGTAGCACCTCAGAGGTAACTCAGTTTATTATTAACTACCTGTTAGCGTAGCCTACAGAAGAATTGGAATTAGAATAGAAACATTTAAATGAATGGACGTACGCCTCAATTACGAAGAGGTAACTGAGGCTCACTAGCGAGTATCGTAAACTGTATAGTAGAGATATGACGGGATGAATGAAAGGCGGAATGAATGTGAAGTAAGTGAGATAAACGATAAGATAAACCATACCGCTAACAGTTAGTACTAGTGGTAGATACAGCGACCAGGCGTGGCACTCAATCAAAATTAGTCAGAATGAGCTTCTCTGCCAGGAAGGATGCCGAGTCCCTCCCGTGCCCACCAGGCGTATACAACCCGTCAAGGAAGTCAACGACGACAAGCCCCAGCTTCTCCGCACGGGGCACGTTGGTCTCCTCGAGGTACTGCTCCAGCATGGGATTCTCGCGAGACGCGAAATCCCACGGGTTCAACTTCTTTCCCGTGTCGTACGCGCTGAGCCAGGTCATCCATATGTTGTCCCGCGTATTCGGCGTCGTCTTGACCCACTCCAACCTATGCCGGTTCCCAAACCAGTGCTGCTCTTGGGGACTCAAACCCGGCGGCGCAGGGCCGGGCGGGGGCGAAGAATCGTCCTTGACCTGGTTGCCCAGCCCGAGGCCGAGGTTCGAGTTCCCAAAACGGCGGAGGAGAACCATCTTCCCGCGGACTTCGTCCAGGGTGGGGATCGTGGTGCCGGTGTACCAGCTCCCGCGCTCCCGCGTCATATTCTCCATGTCGGGGCCGAATGAACTCGGTTCGGGGACCCCAGCCCCTGAAATAAGGCTCTCCTCGTCCCACTTGATGCTGACGATGACCGTTTCAGAAGGGTGGTCGCGCAGGAACCCCGTGAGCTCGTCCAGGACGCCCCACAGATCTCCGTTGAGGCCAGAGCGGCCGTGGACCATCTTCATTCCGGTGCCAACTCGCAGATCGACGAAGCGAACCCCCACTTCGAGCTGCTTGCGGACACCCCAAGTCTGGCAGATGACCCAGCCCCTGATGTATGGCAGGCTTGTAATCCACGGCACATTGCTGGCGGTCGCGTGGCTGTTGTGAGTCCCAGGAAGGGTGAACTCGGACAGAAAACGTTTGCCGTCGATCCGCGAGTCGCCCATCCAGCTAGCAGGGTTGATAAATAGCGTGCGCCTGAAACGATTCCTGGGGGAGAAATCAATAATCGGCAACATAACATGGAGGGTACACTTACGGCTGTCCATCACGTCGAGCCATGCTAAAGTATGTCGTGTTTTGGAATGTATCAACTACAGTTCCGTTCGAGACCGTCGTATGATCCGGCCTGGGTATATGCTTGAGTAAAGGATCCAGAAGTAGAAGCGTAAGAGGCTTACTTGGTGCTGCCATCATACGAGAGAAGTCCTTCGGCCAGAACGTAGTAGTCGTATCCATACGTTCTAACGAACAATGTGTGCGCCTTGATCTCGAATCGGCCAGAAACACGAGGATCTTGGCGGATGACCTTCACTTTACCGCCTTGGCGGTAATGAATGAAGACGGAGCATCCGGGATAGTCTTTTTCCAGATCCTCCCTAGCTTTGGTAATGGCCTTGTCGTAGCTCTTTCCGTCGTAGAGGCGTCCAGGATCGAATTCTGGCATGGCGAATATCAGATATGTAACTAGGTTTGAGTCAGTAAAGAGAAAAGAAACACGAGATTCGCTCACCTCGGTCTTCGCGCACACAAGTGGGACGAAGTCTGAGAGGAAACGACTCGAGTGTACAGATTTTATACTACTACGAGTGTCTGTAAGGGGAATTTTCAAATGTTTCGGCGTATGTACCTGGCCGACCATTTGGGACGTCCAGAAATCATGCTACCCGAGCTGGCCCCGACGTGGCAGGGCGAGGCACGCCCGCCATTCGCCAAACTAGCGTGTGTCGTTGCGGCATTTTGCGAAAATCATTTTCGGCCAGAAGACGGCGAGTAATGTTGCCAGAGTTGAAGAAGATGAGCAACGATTGTTGGATGTTCCGAGGTGGAAGATTTTGAGGGAGATCAGAGAAAGGGCGAATGGCGCAGACAAGTTCCAGGCCGTGGCGGCGGGGTTCCCGGCTATACACCGCATTCAGGCCCCTGATCGGCAGAGGCTGCCGAGCATTGCCGCCATCTGTCTACCCTACGCGACCGGACCTCGGCAGACCCGGTCGCGTACGGTCGCGTAGACAGATGGCGGCAATGCTCGGCAGCCTCTGCCGATCAGGGCCTGAATGCAGTGACTACTACTACTGTCAGAGCGACGCATGGTGTGCGGTGAGTGCGAGCGCTGAGTGGAAGGCCGTTCAGACGTCGCCCGAGATCTCAGAAAGAAGAGCAACACCCCTTCGCCTTAGGTTTGGAGCAACCCTCTCAGCTCCGCACCGGCGAGCCGTGATTCTCGGAAGTCGTTACGATTGTGGATTAATGGAGTCATAGGGGGAATGCAGTGATTGAAGCTGCTCACGGGTCCAAACTCGGGAAGAGACTCCCAGACGTCCTGATTTTCGACGCCGAGAAATCGGGTGGTATGGCGCTTCTTCTCGGTCGAATCAACAACACTAGTGCGGGTGAAGTGGAACTCCAAGTCACTGAAATAGCAGGGAAGCTTACGGGGCTTCACAGAGTCGAACTGTGGCGCGTTACGATCACCACGGGCGGGCATCTGAGGCTGAGGGACGGCGGGCATCGTGTAAAATGGGAAGAGCGCACGGGGCTCGGGAGATGCAGTAGTAATGTCGAAAAGATGGGCAAGCGAAGGGGAGAGTGGTGAAAGGTTGTTGTGTGAGATGGTCGGATACAGGAACAAAGAAGTCCTCGGTATCGAGGAGATCATCAGGGTTTTGGTTGACTACGAGGAGTTTGAGCCGGAGGCCCCGGGCGACGGCAGCGAGACAAGCCTGGATCAATGTTGTAAAGGAACCCCTCGCGGTGGGCTCCAAATATATTACAGTCGACTATCTCGCAATGCATATGGTCCGTTCCCCTGCCAAAGTCACCAAAATGCTATGCATTTCCAGGTATATGCATTATGCGGCAGGGTTTACAGTGAGAATTGGAGGTTTGTCCCCCCCAGATTCTTATGCATTGTGAGACTTTTTTGGGCCATATGCATTGCCATATCATGCATTTGGAGATAGTCAATTGTATGCCCGTGGTGCGTGTGAGGGAGGAGCTATAACCAAACAAGGTCGAGTGGAGGTGTGCCGAGAGCCGCTCAGAAGGCCGCAGGAGATGTAAGTGTGCGAGGATTTCCAAACAAGGGCAGTACTCGTTCGCAAACACGATGAGTCAAAGACGTAGGCTGAGCTAATGGAAATTTTGCAACAATGTCGGATGCTGCGTGAGACGATGACGGGAGAGCTTTGGCGATATTGGTGACGACGAGGGGTAGCAATAAGTACGAGGGGGACGAGTTGAGAGTGAGGTTAAACAACTTGAACTAAGAGCTGGGGAATCTCTGTTGTTTTTTATTGTAAAATTATCTAGGTTTATATAGTAGTGGAAGACAGAAAAGGATAAATAGAGTGCTAAGAAAAAGAGAATAGAACCGCTGTACACATTGAGCAACCAGGGGAAAGGCACCAGGAATGTTTGTTGAGTAGCAACGCAACAGAGTTCACCGGGATCGTCGGAATTGTATTGGGAGGGTCATCTGAGTGTGTTTAGATGAGAGCGGAGGAGAAAAAGGATAGTGTTGGTATTTTGAGTATTGGCGTAACAAGGGGTTGCGGTGTTGGAAGATCCGGAGGCTGTGCAAGCATCGGAGCTCGGTAACCCGTGGGAGTTTAGGTCTGTCAGCATCGGGCTGACTGATGCGCCCCCGAGGGATTACTCAGCAAGTTCCAAGGTATATAAAGTAGACACTATTCTGTCCCTACCTCATCCGTTTGTAACCAACCTTTCACTGTGGCTTCTGTATCCTCAGGGAGCCAAGTGGGAATGCACCCATAATTTCTACATGCGGATGTCGTGGAGACACGACAGGGATGGCGAGGGACATGGGTCAAAATCGAGCGGATCAGAGTAGTTCGCGGCGATCAGCGTCGTGGGATGCTCATCAACAGCCCAGTGAAATTCAGTCAAGATCGATACTGTACGCCAGTCCGCGTTCAGAGGCACCACAAATTCGGGTAATCTTCCACCACAGAGATATCTGAGTTATCAATGTCCAGAATCACGTCTTGAACGCTCTTCAAGGTCGAATCCGATGAGGATACACTTTTCTACGATGATGTCGCATGACTTTGACTAGGCCGGAGAGGGGAATTCTTCTGCATGTTTGGTGCCGCTCGGTTCAACTGTGGCAGCACGAACAACTTGTCCCCGTGGACGCTTGCAGCCAGTTTATAAACTACAATAGTTCCAGATTCTGTTAAACACGCTTTGAACTTTGAAGGTCGCCCGAATTAGAAGAAAAGTTTTGTTTTCCTGAATAATGCTTCGAAACACCTGTATTGATGTACATCCCATAGTCATAGCATTAAAGAGTGCAAGTAAGAGGCGATTACTCTTAATTACTATCATAGTACAATGGATGTCATATGTGGATAGATGAGTTCATTGATCACGGAATTAATCAGGCGCTTCTCCGTGTTCCTAAAGCAACTCAACAATTTCGGTATGTCCATTGTTTGTAGCTGCTTCCAGCGCGCTCCTATATTTCTGACCTTTAATTGTAATATTAAGTATAACTAGTCGTCCTCGGAATTCAACTGCATTCTCTCACCAGGCATATTGACATCCGCCCCACTCTCTAGGAGCAACTGGGCGATCTGCAGGTGTCCCGCATGTGACGCTGCCTGAAGCGCAGTGCTGTACTCGCCCCCTGATATTCGCGGAATCTAGCGACAGCCACCGATATAAAATGGCCCCATAGCCTGAGAAGAAAAAATGCAGGAGCAACGCACGAAGCAAAGTCTGTCACCTGTTTACAATAGCTTAAGCAATTTGTCTCAACGGTCCGTGATGCTTCAGCTGGCTTGAGCTGCTTAATCTGGTTCAATTGTTGATATGTAGCTGTAATTCAGTAGATTTATATAATCACTGCTACGGCTTAAGCAGCTTGAGCTGGCTTGAGCACAAAACTGCTCAAGCCAGCTTTAGCTGAAATCGCGCCCACCTTGAGAATTCTGGTCTGTCCACAAGGAAATGAACACGGTGCACACACACCGACA
This sequence comes from Mycena olivaceomarginata, assembly GCA_029378375.1. Classification (NCBI taxonomy): domain Eukaryota; kingdom Fungi; phylum Basidiomycota; class Agaricomycetes; order Agaricales; family Mycenaceae; genus Mycena; species Mycena olivaceomarginata. The sequence continues at coordinate 200,819 of JARKIC010000422.1, read as the reverse complement.
TTTTCGGGTTGGAAGACTCAGAAACAACGTGTTTAGAAAAGGGTGGCCGGCAGACAAATGGAGTCGGGCTTGCAAGCAGAGGTTCGCAACCACGCCAGAGAGCGTGACAATGGTCTGCGCCGTGCGGTAAGGGTTTAACTAGAATAATTATTGTGGCGCACAATGGGTGATTCATGGAAGAAATTGTGCCAGATGCCACTGGTCTGTAGGAATCGACTAAGATATCCAGTATAATGAGCCTGAAATAAGATATAGGAACAGTAATTAAACACTCACTGAGTCACTACTGTACTTTTTCGTTCAAATCGGTAGTCACGCGTCACGCACCCCCCTGTCGATCACGAACTTTGGTCGATGTCACGCATCACTCGGGCCTCTGTCGAATCTCCAGGCGGTCACGCAGGTCTCCAAACTGCCCAAAAAGTGCAAAAAAAAGACGAAAATTTCGACATTTGAACGAAAATTTCGAGGTGTCATGCAAAAATTCGGCGGCTGCCGAAATGTCGAATAGGTAAAATGGGTCACACGTCACACCCCCTGTCGATTTGAACGAAAAAGTACAGTATATGGTAACACCTCCCTTTCCAACTCCGGCGGAAGGGCGGGCAGCGAAGAGATCGTGGTCATGGTGTGTGTGTCGAAAGTGTGCGCTGACTGGGTGATAGGGATCACAAGCATGACCAAAGCTTGTGGCACTGCATCCAGCCTTGTCTCTCGCCATCAAGGTATCTCAAGATTGGGAATTCACCTGACCTCAAAAGACTCCTCAATCTCTTTTCGCGTTGATTACTCCACTTTCCGACTGGACCCGAACTGCCACCGAACGCAGAACTGGTAAGTTGCCACGTGGTTCTCAGCTCCAGTCCTGGTGGAATTACACATTGTGTAGGTGGCATACCAATAACGTCCTGGTCGTGTCGCCTACCACGACTGTCTTTGGCGCCTTGACAGTTAAGTTTTTTTTCGACCCATCACCACTTCTGCTCATCTGAAAAGACTTCTGGGCATTCAAACATGGATTCGAGGACGCTGTTGAGATTACATTTCTACATTTCTACAACCTGCAAGCCGCTAGATGGCTGGAAAAACTAACGGTCGCACGGCGAAGTCAATGGACGTGATTGGATACGGTAATGATTTTTTCAATTGTGCGTAACATTGAAGGTGGGACTCTGGGGATATATTTCGCAGTCTTTGCCTTGTGACACTTTCTCTGTAATAGCCAGTTTTGGTTCAGTCAAGCGAATTATCTATTCAGTCGCCTCGAAAATGTCGAATTTTGGGGCTAGGGTTTGCTTTCAAACCTTCATTGTCGGCGATTTCTAATGCCCTACTCAAGGTCTTGTGCGCTATCAATTTTTATATTGGTCGGAAAACCACGAGCCAACCAAGGACACCAAATTCGCTCTTGAAGCTCAAGCTCCGACTTCGCCGATGAACCGGAAATTGACCTCTGACAATCCTGCATTCGAACGCACGACGAGTCTACATGTAGGTATGCGGGTTCTGATTCAGACCACTTCCTTGGTCGCAGGAAGTATTTCAGCAAGTTCAACCTAGTACAACACGACTAATTCCGAGATGTGGGAATAACTTGACAAACGGGCGATCGTCGGAAATCTCGGAACGCGGGTAAACACGAACAATGTTCGTCGTCTCCCTCTTGATCCCTCGTGCCTGCTCTAGCGGGGACTGCTGTCCGCTAGCCGTGCCCTCCGTGACCTCTCAGTCGGCGGCCGCTCACCTACGCGGCGTGTCGCGGAGCTTTATATTCCCACTTCAAGCCAAGCAAGATGTGTTAATCACCGACTCGCCAAGATCCCTCCACTCAGCTGCTTTCTTTTTCCTTATTCTTTCGCCCTGTGACCCACCGGGCCGTTAACTTTTTCCTTCCAAATTCACTGCCGACCACCAAGTCGATGGAGAAGCGGGCCTCTCCAATGTGCATCCGGGAGGCTAGAATGCATTTCGATATATAACCTAGTTGCTGGGACGCCATGATCCAAAGCCATGCTGACGTTATTTCTCTCTGCCTTTGCGGCCCTCTCCTTCTGGATTCGCTTCTGTCACAGGCTTTGGGCTCGTAGTCAGCGGTAACAGCTTTATCGTCACCACCGATGGCGGTCTCGTATTACTGGTACATATCTCTTCAATCGAATCTGGAAAACGCTGACCGAAGCACTCAGTGGAGTCAACCAGCGGTGATATAACCTCTATGAAATTCAACGGTATTGAGGTGAGTGCGTCTGTGAACACGTTTACACGGTCAACTGATATCCAAGCAGACTCAGAGCTCAGGCAAGCGGCAAGCGGAGTCAGATCTCTTCCGGTATTGGCGCGACTTGTACCTGGGTTCAGGGCGGCAATGAAAACAATTATATCATTGTTACCTGCAAGACCTCGACTCTAACTCAGTATGCCATGTCTTGTTGTGAAATTTTGGGCTTACTGATGCTTTGCAGGTTTTATGTTGCGCGACGGAATGACCCTGCCATCCACATGGGCACATTGTCAGTGGCATCCTTCAATCTCGTGTATCCATCCCAAGCTGAATCTTTCATAGCACGTCGGCCGAACCCACTGTAGGCGAGCTGCGCTTCATCGCTCGTCTTTCCACGACTGCGCTGCCCAACGGTTTCGCGGTATCCAACATTGTTGGCGGAACCGCAATCGAGGGCTCCGACGTCTACCTCGTTAATGGACAGACACGCTCCAAATTTTACTCGTCCCGCCAGTTTATCGACGACCAAGTCCATGGTGTTACCGGATCCGGCGTCGGTTGTCTTCATGATAATCCCTGGCACAGGATACGAGAGCTCGTCTGGCGGTCCCTTCATGCGCGACATCAACAACCAGAACAGTGGCGACCAGGAACTCTACTTTTACATGAACTCTGGCCACACCGACACGGAGGCGTTCCGCCAGGGATTCCACGGTCCGTACGCGCTGTGGTTCACGACCGGTGCGACGCCTACGACTTTCGATACGACTTTCTGGGCGACACTGCCGGGTATCACTGGCTTTGTCGCACAGGCGGGGCGCGGCCGCGTTACTGGCAAGGCCAGCAACTTCCGCGCTCACACAATACGTTGCTGAGCATCGGATGGAGTAATAGTGCCGCAGAATACTGGGTGCGCACAGACACCAGCGGCAACTTGTCAGCCCTTTCATGAAACCGGGTACATATACCATGACCTGTGAGTTCCCTCCAAGTGTTCGTTCTATCCCCTTTTATTCATGCCTATAGTGTACGAGGTCGAACTTGCCGTCGGCACAACAACTGTCGGAGTTACTGCCGGCGGAACTACAACCGCCAACATCGCGTCAACTCTATCGGTGCGCATAACCTCACAAACTGCTTTCCAGGCCAATATTTCGTTCAGCTTCCCGCGACAACAATCTGGACTCTCGGTGACTACGACGGCACTCCTCGCGGCTTCCTCAATGCCGAGTGGGTACTTCTGTCAAAAGTGGAATACACCGCTGATCCCCATGATAGTAAAATTGAAACCATGCATCCCAGCGACACACGGATGTCCTCCTGGGGTCCTGTGACCTTCACAATTGGTAGCGCCGCCACGGCATTCCCCATGGCTATCTTCCAAGCCATCGGCCCAGTAGTCATCAAAACAACTCTCACTTCGTCCCAAAGTGCGTCTCCATACCTACCTTTCCGGTTGAAAGTCTTGTGCTAATGTCTTTGCAGTCGGTTGCCCGGACGCTTGCGATAGCTACGACTCTGGCCTTTGCTGGTGGCCGCCCCGTCGTGTCGGTCGGTTCATTCACCAGCGCGGTCCCCGCCGTCCCTAACCAGCCGGACTCGCGTGGTGTCACCCGTGGAACATGGCGCGGAAACGTGAGTATTTAATAGTGGCATGAGCGTCATTGCTCACGCGCGCGCAGAACATTTTGTACACCTACAACATCCCATCGGGAGTACTCGTGACGGGAACAAACACCATCACCATCAGCGTCGCGTCGGGCTCGTCTGGCGCCACCTTCTTGTAAGTCAGCAGCATTCAGACGTCGAGAAATTTGGCTAACGTTGGCTGGTACGTAGGTCACCGAACATCATCTTCGACGCGCTGTGGTTCTTCTGAACGATGTTATGGACGATATATTTAATCCCGTTTCCGCTCCAAATCTGGCTGCACATCGGCCACGATGTAACTGTTTCACGATAAGATTTGTGCTACGAAATTTGCGGTAGTCCGGCATCGGCGAAGTTTTCTAGCGGAAGATACAATTACTGTTAACTGGTCTACACCACACCTGAGCTGGACATCAGTCAGAGATGCAGTGCCAGCTTGAGCTCTGTGAGAAGCAAGCGGCAAATGTGCTCTGCAAGAACTTCAACGCGGCGACCCGATGAGATTAATACTTGGTACTTCGGTGACCCGCACGTCCCGCTGAATACAAAAAAACTTGAAAATACTCATTCGATTTCGCTCCCTTGTCTTGACACTCCAACACGGATATACGGATCAAGTGGCCATCATGATCCTGCCAGTGCTGTGATACGCGCAACCGCTTGCCTCTTACCACTCAGCACTTCGGACTACTTAGTTTCTCCGATGGCTATCAAGCTCGTTCTTCTCGCAGCCATTGCATTGGCCGGTGCCACCACCGTGGGTCTGAATTGTACTCTTTCTGACGGTCTCCCTCACTTAACACAGATTGGCCCGTATGCGGGGAAACTTGTGGACGATGCGCAGATGCCGTTCGACATGCCCGTCTTCACTGCGACGCGCGTGTACAGGACCACCACAGACGTCCCGCCGTACATCGTCGACCGCACGACGACGATGGTGTGGACGTAGGTGCCCGTACCTTTCCCATTGCACTATCTGATAGATAAGGCAGCCAAAGCTCGAGTACCGTCATCGCCTGCCCGACTGGGCCTGGGAGTCGATCTCGGAAACTCCATGTCGATAGAAATTCAGATGAGTGCATGATGTAGTTAATTGGGTGAGAACCAGTTCTTGAACTCAAAATCAATTGAGATGAATGTCCTTTTAGTATGTACCGACTAGGTGTATGCACACGTATTCGGAACATGTAGATCAAACAGTATCTTCGCAATTTCCCAAGTTTTGCTTGCCTTTATGCCATAATGATCCTTGAAGAGGATTATTAATTTCTGAATCAATCAACAATTGGTCCAATTGTATCTCGGGCAACCCTGCTTACCATTCTTCAACAAAGTACGCCAACCCTTGTTCTTGCAAGGATCTGTCCAAGGATCTGTCCATGTTGCCAGGCAATGGACTTTGATTACGTACCAGCAGCACCTCCCTTTTTCCCCCGCTTCCCCGATGTTTCCCCTTATAAGGAGTCCTAGAGCTGGGAAGCATCTCAAGAAAGGTTCATGCTGAGCCTTCCAGGTCCTCAAGTATTCCTGTGGTCGTTGAGCTGGATCCGAGGAGAGCATGCCATCAGTAACATCGACCGGAGCTGCTTTACTTCTATCCTCTAAGTTTTCCCCCCTGCAGCTCTAATTTGAGGTTTTAAGTGATCTTCCGGCTTTCCATTTATCTAAACTGCCACACTGTATACTCCTCCATAGAATCCGTACTTTGACCACCTCGCACCGTTGTAAATCTCCTTTGACCGCCTAGAGGCCCGGTTTCTTGGCTCTTCTCTCACCACCATGTGTTCCCATTGATGCCCATTTCCCCAATCCTGGTTCCTACTGCCCTTGGAGTGGATGGTTGCATGTAGCTGCCGGGCATCAAACAACGTCTGCACTTCTCAAGTGCTGGAGCGTCTTCTTACGCGCCCAAGTTTCTTCTTAGGCTCCCGAGCTTCCTAACGCGCTGGCCTTCAGACACACGGCGGCATTCTGGATTCCTATTCTCGAATGGAAGATTCAAAAAGAGTGGATTCATTAAATACGCCCACGCTCTTGTGATCTTTCATTGTGAACGGTTTCCTCAAAGCCCTCACATCCAACACCATGGCAAACGACAAGAAAGGCTACACCCTTGGCCAGGCGCGCACACACACCGTTCTGAATCAGCGATCCGAAATTGGACAAAGCCGCAGTCGAGGACCGCAGCAAGGGGCAGTCGGGATCCGAATTCCAGATATGGGGAGGGAGGGGGTGGGGGGGGGGGGGTCCTTTTTATAGTAGATTTTGAAATAGGTTCAAATAGCTCAGAAACTGCCTCAGAACCACTCCTGAGGATGCTGCGACCATTCTGTATCATTTCTGTTCCATTGAGAGACCATCCGGCTTAAGCCCAAACAGTGCCGAACCAATTTGGACCGATCACTCGTGCACGTGCACGAGAAAACTATTTTCGACGTATCAGCCAAATAATGCGGAAAGCGAAGAAGAACCAAGCGGTGCGTGGGTTGGCCGAAAGATTCCACGCCAATAAAACTGATCATGGAAGTGGAAAAGGGTAACATGTCAAAAGTCGCCGAGTGTTCGAAAAAAGGGTGCGAGACGCGCTGGGTTCATTCAATCAACTCTTATAAATTTAACCTCCACCTGACAAACGAATTGCAGTTTCACAGAGAGTGCCACCAACAGTCTCTAAGAGAAGCTGCCAAAATACTGGGCCTGCGACTTGTGTCGTACCGCAAAATGGCGTCGAGCTTGATTGTAACTACTTACATCTTGTGCTGCGTATGAAGAAAAAGAAAAATAGAAGATGGTTTGAGTGGTTGAGTAAATGCTTATTGAAAGCGGCAGAGAGTGCTGAATAGCCAGGAGCACTGAAATAGCAGGCGAGAAGAGGCTGGAACAGTTCGCGGAGGAGTTTTATAAGAACACGAGATCCGTGAGAAACTCCTTCCCGATTTGGGGAGGGGGGGGGGGAGGAGGGAGGGGGGTCAGGTCCAGGCCCTTAAATCACTTTTCGACGTCATATACAAATTTTGAATCCGAACTGCCCCTTGGACTGCAGCGTGCAATACTCAACCCCAGCAAGCTGGTCCGGAGCCTCTTGGTCGACGCCGAGGACAAATCAACGGAGACTTCGTTCTCCACCAATTATATCTCACTCCAGACCAGCGGGCCTGAGGTCGCGGACCTTTCGTTCGTGGATTTGCCCAGTAAGTTGCATGGCATTTTTTTTTTGTTGCCAGGTAACTCACTGCCCCGTCGCAGAGGTAACTGCGAGTGTGAGCCATGGGGGAAATGAATGGGATATTGCGATGGTGGGAAATCCGGTTGCGTCCTACATATCGAAGCCGAGCTGTGTGATTCTGCTCACTGTCACATGTGAAATTACGTCTCACTGCTCAAACTCGCCCCATTGCGCTGACTATTAGTATTTTTTTACGTCGGTAGTGGACTTTGAAAACCAAGGCGCACACAAGAAATATGTCGCAGACGGTAAACACACGATCGGTGAGATCTTTTTCTGCTCCTTATGCAATCCATCCTCACCTTGCCATCATAAGTTTCCCCACCAAGCCTGATAGAATTTCCTTCTCATCCTGCGTAACTATTCAGACGATCGCCGGAATTCCGCATGGAGATGCTGAGAACTTTTTCCACTTATCCACAACAAGCAGGAACCCCAAAAACAAGTGGTATTGCATCAAGCAGCCAATTTTGCAGGATTTGAAACAAGGCATCACCTGGGAAGCACGAGCACGTGAGAACAACTTTTCCCTGGCTCCCCTGTGGTCTAAGCTCAACCCCTTCTACCAAAAATGTTTGTGCACATCTAACTTGATCGATTGGCTCAACTCGATCCTCTCTGACCCTATCTCCAAGGGGTACATCTCTTCTGCCTTTCCTCACCTTTCCAATGTCAGCTGCCTGCTCACCTCAAATATATCCAGTGCCGAGAAAGCCACAGATATCATCTGCGGAGTGATCACAGTTTGAACTATTTTGAACTATGAATTATATACTAAATACAGTTCCTACATGCTCTTTTTACCTGCTGAGACTGGTAGCCAAGCTAGAGTAGGATGTATTTCATGTATCCATCTGTAGGATAATGTACGCTGTTTTTTAAAGTGTTCAGCCTACAGTTTGTCCAGCTTATTAGCAACCAAGACAAGGTTGATTGACAATTTCAACCAACAGTAGGTTGAGCAGGTGACTTATGATAGCCTAAAATATATCCTGCATTTGGCTGTACAGCAGCCTACATTAGATTGACAGGGATATTCACAATATAATAAAATGAATATATTGGGTATTTATGGACAGCATAAGTAGTGCAATGACTGACCATGAGTCCCAGTGAACAACTGACACTCCTCCTGGTACATTCCGCCTCGGTGACAAGGACCTCAACATTGCCCACAAGCGGTGCATATGAGAATATTTGGGTGGATTACACAGGGTCTTGCACCCAGATTGGATGAGGAACCTGCAGGGGGCCAATGTCTGTTAGTGAGTTTACATATTGACATACAGACTCACTGTGTGGTCAGATCCTGTGAGCTGGATGCGTGTTGCATGTCTGTGTCCACAGCCAGGAGAGGAGTGCTGTAGTTGAGTTACCAGCCAGGACTACGGCAGTGAGAGTGGCCTTGAAATAACCTTCTTGAAAGGCTTGCTCTTTGAAATGGTTTGAGGGTGGCTTAAGATGATGGCTTGAGGACAGCTTGAAGCTGAAGAGGGGCTTGAAGGAACTTGAGACACTGAGACATCAAGACATCAAGAAAGCTTGAAGGTTTGACATAGGCTGCAGGGTCTTGAAAGTTCAGCAGAGACACAGAGGAAGAGCGGTGGGTGGGCGACAGTGGGGGAAGAGAGAGAAGATCATCCACCACCAATGGGATGAAAACAGAAGATCAACAACATGCACAGACCATCCATGTGCTGATGGACGGACTTGGCCTTCTTGTTGTGTCATGTAGGTTGCTCAATATCAACCTATGAAAAAAATATTAAGGACTCGGCAACCCATACAGTCGGGACCCCTAGTCCTTTGACACTATGGAAGACCAACACAGAGGAGTCCAGAAGCATCAGCATTAACACTCCTTAACACTGTGATGCAGGAACTGATCGCGACAGATCACGATCACATTTAATTTATTTGAAGCCTATATAAGCTGGGTAGAATCTTGCTGTACAGTAGATTCTACCTCGTCTAATCTCAGGCTTCTGCTTTGGCTTGACATAGGCATTGTCTCCACCCTGCCCCACTTCCTACCCAGTTTATTGCGGGTTGCATCCACACCCCAGGTTCTATACCTGGGTGGATATCACACCTTCTTTGACTTGTTCCAACAATATACAGTCTCCTAGGGAGGTTGGTCCTGCTGCTCGGGGAACACGCAAGCTACTAGTATCTGCTGGGTTTCTCCTGGTTGGGTTTCTTGCTGGGTTCTTCGCTGTTTAGCTGACCCAGAGGCTGTTGCTGACAATAGGTTCCCATGCCCAAATGCGGAAATGCCATGCAGGCGCTGCCATCATACTCTTCAATTCTTCTGCTTTCAGCACCTGGACAGCCCCAGCTCCATTCGCTTCACCAGTCCGACTCTTCTTACTGCCAGCTTCCTTGCCATCTTGAGCTTTTCCTGTCTCTTACTCTATGACGCAAAGTTACGGCTCACACTCATGGAAGCAATCATACCCCTTCCAGATGTTTGAATCCACTTTCCAGCCAACTCTTTCATCCATTGTTAATAAAATACCCTCTGCACTCTCTGCGAGCTATCCAAAGAGCTATTCATCCTTGTTTGATTCTCTGAAATCCCAACAAGACTCAATTAAGGCCCCACTGCCATATGATTCCCAGTATAAATCTTTCGAATTCAGTTCTCTTGCCTCAACTGGGAGATATGCAGAGAATATAGATGACTTGCTCATGCAGCCACTGCCCAGCAGAAGTCCTCTTTCCTCTGCCCATAGGGCACCTACAAACACCCAACTGTTGTCTGTTTCATCCCCCCCTCCCCCAATCCCTTCCTTATCCCACATATATGCCGAATTGTCCTGCATGGACACTTCCTCATCACCATTGCCACCACCACTGACCAAATGAAAGGAGTGTCTCGAGCCACCCTCTTGACTCACCCACACCTACTAGACAGCTTCAAAAGTGTCCAAAGCCCTCCCTAACCACCGCTGAAAAGCTCTATAAGTTATTTGATGCCATTCATGATGTTGACTGGACATTTGGTGACTTTCTTCACCATGTCTTCACACATCAGGACTACTTTTCTGGTAACAAAATGCACGGTGTTGGCCAAATCGTCCAAAGTTGGCTTACTAGCCCTGACAGCTGTAGCATTGATGAGGCCAATTTATTCAATGTCGAGACACTGATTGATGTGCTCAGAACCTATATAAGAAACACACAAATAACCCCACTTGACTCGAGAGCAGCACAGAAACAGTCCAGAGACTGTTCCAACAACCAAACAAATCAAACGGCAATATATGCATGTTTCCAGAGATCCTGACGAGTTACAGCCCCTAGTACAGGGCCTTGTGAAGGTTGTAGGGAGAGGTTTTGTATCTCAAAGAGACGAAGAGCAAACTGTGTAGAACGTGTTTCTAGACATGGTGGTGGAAACATAGTTTCCAAACAAAGTAGATTTATAGCTTCACAGTGTGTGTGTGCCAAGCGACAGAGAAACAAGTTTAAAGTAGTCCCGTAGACTCAAGTAAGGCCCCTAGTTTATAGGCCAAGAGAGTTCGCAGAGCTTTCCCTAAAAAAGTACTTTCTGAGCAGCGCACAGCACGTTTCCAAAGTTTTCCCTTGACGGTACTTTCTGAAACCCGCTCCGCAAACAACAACAATAATGTTTCTTTCAACAGAGCCCCAGTTCAAACAGATTCACAGAGTTTCCAACAGTTTCCAGGCAGAGCCCAAGTGTGTTTCCAGAATAATATATGATTCAGAAACAATTAAGATTTTGACTAATAATGCTACTCTATAAGAGTGCGTTCGCCGAGGATCCCAGATCAACCCAATGCGCAAGCGTATAGCCTACTAGTTCGGGGGAAGATGCTGTGTCCATCGTAGAAACACCCTCGGATACTATACAACTGCCAAGACACAATTACAAAGCCCAAAACACAATCCCAATGAGTCAAAAGTCCGTTTTTCCGCCTCTCTAACTGTATTTCCATTGGTTGTTCTTCCGAGCATCATCTCCCATTGGTTCCCAACTGCAAGCACACCATGTTCCCTTGCCAATTACGAGGCAGGAACCCGTCAGCAGCACCCCTGTATTATTCAGGGGGTGTGTCGATCACCAATAGATTGGCACTGCACTCGTTCAACCTGTTTCTGCTTCAACTCAACTCTCCCCTCTGTTCCAAGTGCGGAACTTGATAATACTCCTTTGTAGGTTTCGGTAGATACCTGTTTCTGTGGTGTTTCCCAGAAAGGGTTCTTGAGAAAGAACCTTAGAACACCTTTAGAGTTGTGATCTGGATCCTCGGAATAGCTGACCACCTGTTTCGGTGTATCCGCATTCAATGGAAACCGGCAACTCCAGCAACCGAAACACTTGTGACCCAGCACGTCTCCTTAGCGTCCCAACACAACACAATACATTGCCCAACTCCCGTTTCTTTGACCCGTTTCCGTTGCTTAAGTGGATGTTGGAAACAAGTCAAAAGAAGTTCCTTGACTTATTAATTGGCTGCACATTTCCCTTATGGTTTTCAGGGTGAGACTAGCCAGTGGATGTTTCTCTGTGGTTCGCCCAACAGCTACCAGAAACCAGTACTGTTGTATAGAAAAAACAGTTTCAGCAATGAGCACAATCAGAAACACGCAAAATTACGTGTATCTAACTATGGCCCAATTACTGGCTTATCAACACCATACCGTGAAATCAAATATGTGCGCATGGCACTTACTGCCTTTGCTGCACAGGCATGCGGTGATTTTCTAGTTGCAGAATCGCAGGTAGCAATGGGCAAGTTGGGTGGTCTGCATGCACACATCTTGTATAAACCAGCAGAGGGCAGTGTTGGTCAATTAAATGGAGCAATCTTGGAGATGCAATTTGAGGTGCAAGGGAAAGCCTAAAAAGTGTTCAGCGACTTACCTTCCACTTCATGAAAATTATTGCGGAGCCGACACCTCATTCTCGAAAAGGAGTAATAACAGTTTGTAAATCTTGCCCGCATGATAATCTGAGTTGCTTTAAATTATGCTACTCACATAATTTGCCTCAAACATCAAGGTTGTTGCTCATTGTCCCTCTGTATCTCATCCTCAGAACTGGTGGCAGTTCTTGTTTTTTGGCATGCAACTCGATTTTTAACAGTTGGTCAACATTATTTACTGCAAGAGATCTCTTGGATAAATTGCAATTGAATCTGGCAAAGAGCCGGCTTTGTGTGATTAAGCGTGTTCAACAATGAATCCAGTGTAATAATGTCTTGAGACCTCGTTTTGAATGTGATTGTGACCGAAATGAGGTGCATACACATCAAAAGTAGGCAAACCGAGTGACCATGGCCCAAAGGCCATGTTCCTGTCCAGATGGCAATCTGAGACCTTTTTGAAAAACACTCGCAGAGGGGCAATCCTTACCACTCCTGATTAGAGTGAGCTTAGGGTACAGCTATGCGTGACTGAACAGCAGTATGGCGGCGTTTCTGGAGGAACGGTGCTGAGGTGAGATGTTGGGGGGCTGTTCAAGGGTGGCCCAGAAGCAGGGGCCATGGCCCGCTAAGAGATGGGCCAGGGTTAGTGGGAGGGCAGCACCGTGGCGCCGGGAGTTAAAACCGTAAAGCACGGGAATGAAACCGTGGACCTCCGAAATAAACTGTTCTCGTACATATACTCTGTTGAATGGGAGGGACGCGTCGGATCAATAGCGGAATCGGCAGGAGTTCGGCGGCGGCGCGGGAGATGCCGGGTTTTGTGATGGCAGCAAATGACCGCAACCGGCTGCAGGATGTGAAGCATCTTCGCCGAAAAGCTTTGACAACACAACGGTAGTGGAAGCCAATTTTCATCGCCCACAGCCACTGTGGCTTCTTTTTTGTCGCCGCTCTTCCCATCCATGTCCCGAACCAAAACCGGGAACAAAGAAAAAAAATTGTACCGAGCGGAAATATACAATGCCGTGTAGCAACGCAAGGCCTCCGCTTGAGCCATCAAGCAAGCTGTCTGCCACAAATGAGATGGCGTGCGGTATGGACGGAGCGGATGAAATATTTCCAGAAATATTATATAACTGCCATCATCACCCTCTTTATAAAATTATCCATTCTGTCCGTCTAAAGCCTTTTTAAACTCCACTTTTAATTTATCATTCCGGCTTCTGATGCCGACAGCTCAATTCACATTCGGAATACCTGCCGCTGGTCCGTCCATCACAGATAAACTTACAACTCCCCGTGGATTCCCCGATGGTTCCCTTGACGCTCATTCAGCTCAGCTCAACGCAGGTCAACTCAATTTAACTCAGTTAAAGACTGTTTTCCCAAGCTTAAGGCAATGTCTAAAACATCTTGCCAGAATGTCGACTACTAGCAGAAGAGGAACCGCTTGTTAACCCTTAATTAAGGCCTAGGATCAATGAGGATTGAAGTGAAGGGTTAATATTAAGACCAATTTAACCCTTAACTTAAGTTAAGGGCTAGCCTTAATGCCAACACTGTCAATGCGGTCTGCAATACAGACTAGGCGCGAAGCCCGAGACGTCAGTGAGTCGCGGGGGGCAGAGGCTTCGGCGTGCGGGACTGAGGCGCCGGTGCTTATCGAGAAGAAAGGCTGTGGGCAGCTGTCTGACGGCAAGTCAAAAGGCGGTGTTAAAAAAAAGGAGTCGTGGACGGAAGGGGTTAATCGAAGAGCAAGAGCAGAGGAAAAACAAAAGGAGAAAGGAGAAAGGTTACATGGGATTGGATACAGCGGAACAGCACATGATGTAGAATGCCCTTCCCTTCGTTCAGAATCACGTATCCTAGAGAAACATGATGTACATTTTTATGCCAATCACCCCTTTATTAAAATTACGTGTGTCTGTCTGTCTGAAGCCATTTTAAACTCCGCTTTTAATCTATCATCCCGGCAGAAGTGGGAGCCGGCGCGAAGCGCCGGCGAGCGCTTGTAATGAATAAAGCTACCTTCGTCTTGTCTTGTGTTCAAATCAACGCCACTGATAAGGACTCGTCACGAGTGTCCCGCTGCAATTGATTTACTCTTGGAAATTACCATCTGACAACAGATACCATCGCTTCGTCCTGGTTCTTTCCCTGATCATGAGGCCGTCATTCGCCGGATCCGTCAAAGAACCGCACATTCATTACGAAAGTGTGCGGCGGTACCTGATTGCAGAGGGGCTAGAGCGCAGCTAAATAGGCTGGCCGAAAGCTTGGACCCCTTCTCTCCCTCCTCATTTCCTCGCAAGTTCTCGCATACTGTGCTCATCTTGAACGTCGCCTTTCGGTTTCTAAGTTTGCACACCTCCTGCACCATGACCCATCCACGTCTTTTGCCTCCGGCGCCCCAAACCCAAGCACGTTCATCCACCACCTTCTGTCCACCGCCCCTGGATGGGAGCTTGTCCGTCCCTCAAATATATGATTGGCATTTTTATAACAGCCCCGATCACAAACTTTTCGTCTTTGCTTGCGCCGACGGATCTATGAGGACGATCTACTGGCCGGAGGCCGTCCATGCAGCCTGGGTTGGCGCAAAACTCCTCAGGGACCGCTTCAAATGGGTTCCTGGCGCGGGCGCGACGCCCGTGGTCGCTGTTCTGGCTACGTCCGGTACGTCTGCTTCTGTTTTTCATTGGGTGAGCTCAAATCCATCTCACCTGCGATTCAGATACAATATCGTACTTCACCCTTATTAACAGCTGCTTCCGCGCGAATTACGTTGTCTTTCCCATCTCTCCGCGAAACTCATCCCCTGCAATTGCACACCTGCTCGACAAGGTTGGGGTCAAGCACCTTCTAATTGGCCATGAACCATCTATGCAGGACCTTGCGGCCGCCGCCCTTGACATTCTCAAGGAAAAACATCCGCAGAGAGAGCTCCCAGACGTTTCGCATGTTCCCCTTTTCGAGGAATTGTTCTTTCCTGAGAATGCACGCACACTGACACCGGAGTCGGTACCGTACGAGTACAAGGGCCCAGACGCTATAGTGCTTATACTGCACTCTTCTGGTTCGTTTTTCGTTCTGCGGTTGATGCTATGTTTAATGTGAGGATATACGGTAGGATCAACCGCGTTCCCCAAACCGATTTACTGGTCCAACCAGCGCACCCTAGAAACATTGCTCATTCCGTGGTTCGGTGAGCGTGATCTCACAAACCAACGAATTTCGCTCCATGCTACTCCGATGTACCATAGTAAGTATTTTTTTTCGCAGCGTGAAGCCGAACCACAAGCTCATTTGACCCTGAATGTGTCAAGTAATGGGAATTCTTCAAATATTTTGGTCGGTGCGTTGATATAACTACATTAATGGAACAAAAATGTCAATGGTACTCTTCCCAGGCTTCATCTGGATTGGTTATCACCTCGTTTGAGCCGGGGCGTATACCCATGATCCCTACACCAATTAATTTCTTCGTTGGCGCCAAGGCTACCGAGACCGACATAGTATTGTCTGTGCCGTCGTTTGTAGAGGTGTGCTTTTCCATTATGCCCAGTGGTAGTCGAACTCAACCTCTGCCAGGCCTGGTCTTACGAGCCGGAATACGTGCAATGGTTAGCCTCACGTACTGGCGTTGTGAGTATTGACTTGTCTGTTTTAGAAATCAAGCCACGATGGTCATGTCCGATATCCAGCTTTATAGTGGTGGTCCGCTCAACAAGGCAGCCGGAGATTATTTGGCTTCGCAAGGAGTTACAGTATTCATTTTGTACGGAGCGTCAGTGCCGTTTCATCTATTGGCTTTCTTCTTGCACTCTCTGATATGGCAATACAGGTCTGAAGCCGGTATCATGAGCACTGTGCTTCCAGGTCAGCATATATACTCAAAGTCTCCGTCAGATGTGAAGGAACACTGAGCGTCCTATATATGTAGCGGAAGTCGGCCCCTCTGACTGGGAATATTTCCACATGCCGGCCTTGATGACGCCCGAGATGGTTCCGCATGGGAATAATGCTTTTGAACTAGTGATGTTGGTGCGTGTGTTGTACCCTTTTTTCATTCACATCCCTGACGGCGTTATGTATACCCAGTCCAACGTGTTTTGTACACCCGCTGTCCTAAATACTAATGTTAGAGGTATCGGGGCGTACGCAACTTCAGACCTACTGCTGCCTCATCCTACCAAGCCCGGCTACTGGAAGGTCTTCGGGCGGACAGACGATCAGATTATGCACAACACTGGCGAGAAGGCATTTCTTTTTTGACTGCTGAGTAGCCCAAACTGACTGCGGTTCGTTAGACCAATCCCGGACCTCTGGGTAGGAGTCGGTTTCGTCCAGACGTGTTTTATTTGCTAAGGAAGTCGTCAGAGAGTCTATTGAACCAAGATCCCCACGTCCAATCCTCCGTCATGTTCGGCCGGGGGCGCTTTCAGACGGGTGTCATTGTGGATCCTAAGCCAGCATTTAAGTTCGATCCCGCAGACCAAGACAAGCTTGCCGAGTTCCGAAATATGATTTGGTTTGTCCACAACTCCACAACTCTTCCCAGAGAAATGAAACCCCTTTAGGCCCACAGTTTTGAGGATGAACGAAATAGCACCGCAGCACTCACGTTTATTTAAAGAGGTTAGTACACATTATTCTGGAAAGCATGCTACTTAACACGGAGCCATTTAGATGATTATTGTGGCCAAGCCCAGCAAACCGTGAGTTATCAACCATTCGAAGACTTTCGTTAAGCGATCCAAACAGATTCACACATACCGCCAAAATGACTGTTCGCCGGGGGGCGGTAATCACCGAGTACGAGGAAGAAATTGGCATACTGTACAACATGGTCGACGAGTCTACTACGCTCAATATTCCGCCCCTGGTTAGTTGGCGCGCAGACTCCGTCCGCAATTTCGTGCGTGCGGCGATCTTGAGCGTCCTCAATGCCCGTGTGGGCGACGAGGACGATATTTTTCAGCACGGATGCGACAGTCTTCAGGCGACGTGGATCCGCAACGCCCTCCTCCGCATACTGCACGAACACACAAAGCTCGACACCCGCCGGGACACTAGAAATTTCGTGTACGATTATCCGACCGTTGCGCGGCTTGGGGAGTATATCTTCAACCTCGGTAATATTTCTGAAATGGAAAGGGTTGAGGAGACAGAGAGCACAGAGACGAAGATCAGTGCGATGCGAGCGATGGCCTCAAAGTACACGGAGAATCTGCCCAAAACTCGTCTCAGACCCACAGTCAATGGTCAGAATACGCCGGCGCGCGGCCATGCCATGGTGGTTCTCGTTACAGGAACCACAGGGGCGCTTGGGTGCTACCTCCTAGCTCGGCTGCTACAGGACCCGCGTATCGAGAGAGTTTACTCCTTCAACAGGCACGCGGGGGATTTGCATACGCGTCAAAACCTCGCTTTTATCGACCGCGGGCTGGACCCTGGGACTTTAGGATCGAAGAAGCTCTCGCTGCTCGAGGGCGATCTGACCAAACCCAACCTCGGTGTTTCTGGGGAAACCTATGAGGAGGTGCGTTCCTTGAGGAATAATGTTTTTTGAGTTGCCGATAATGCTGGTTTCACTAGCTCTACAAGTGTGTTACACATATCATCCATTCTGGTAAGAGGTGGAAGTTTCGATTTTTAACGCTACTAATGCCTCTTACCAGCCTGGCCGGTGAATTTTAACATCACCTTGGGCTCTTTCGAGCCCAACATACGAGGCCTACGCAACCTCGTCGACTTCGCACTGACCTCGCCCTTCTCTGAGCCCCGCACTCTACTGTACACCAGCTCCATCGGTGTCTTTCACAGCACCCCAACCGAATTGCACGCGCGAGGACATCCTGAGGTTGCGATAGAAGCTGCTATAGCGGCCGGGAATGGCTATCAACAGTCCAAGTGGATCGCCGAGGAGATTCTGCGCATAGCTGGTGAGTCGCATGCTATGGCAAAAATGCTGGTCGTACGAGTGGGTCAGCTTTGCGGAGGGATCAACGGCGCTTGGAACGCACACGAATGGGTTCCGACCATTGTCCAGAGCGGCAAGTTTGTTGGATGCCTGCCAGACGATAGTAGGGTGAGCCCTCATACACACGGCAGTCGCCCGAAAGGCTAAATGTGAACATTTAGGATGTTTCGTGGATTCCGGCGCACTCTGCGGCCGCCGCGATCGTCGATTTTCTTGACCTGCCGACGGGAAAAATCTTGCATTTGATTAACCCGAAATCCGTACCGTGGCGCACGCTTGCAGCGGCTGCCGCTTTCGAGCTGGGTTTTCAGCTCGTGCCCTATGCGGACTGGCTGTCTCGTCTAGAAATCGCCACCAATGTTCAGGAAAACACCGTGACGTCCCGCGCAACGCACCTGCTCCATTTTTTCCGTTCTCTGAACCGCAAAGAGATTTCGCAGGAGGAGGCTTTTGGGTTGATGAAAGTAGACATGGTCAACGCACTTTCCGGGTCCGAACATTTGCGCGTTATGGATTGGCAGCTGGCGGGGAAGGACATGGAGCAGTGGATCAAGTATTGGCGCAGCATAGACTTGCTTTAAACAAATACAGTGACCAGTGTTTGGCTTGGCTTGGCTTGGCCCGTAGGTCATGGTTTTAGTTGAACTTTTCCTCACCCAGGCCCAGAAATCCCAGACCAGAGCCAGCGGCTTGAGCCACGGCTTGTGACTTAAGAGTTTTTCTGGCGAATGTGGCAGGCACATGTGTCCCATTATTCCTGATATATTTTAAAACTGAAGGAAGTGGATTTGCCAGCCATAGTCGCACCATCGGAGTTTGAGGCAAAAATGCGGCCAATATGGTGTGTATTGGGAGTAATGAGCACCAGGTGTGAGAAGACACAAAGGAGGACACATGATTAAGGGGTACCATGTTGCCAAGCTGTTTTGTGCTACAAAATGGTGGCTGGGCCCTGCGGCCATGACCCAGCCACCTGTGCCACAGCCACCATTTCGTGGTATGAAATGGCTGGGTAGGATACTAGGGAATGCTTCTTTCCTGGAGAAATGCTTACCTAGATGCAGTAGAGAAAAGTTTTGGTTCAAACACGCTTAAACACTGAACTGAACCTGAACCCAGGTTCGGGATCTCAACTTCAGGTTCAGGTTCAAGGTTTGGTGGTTTCTCAAATCGAAATTTGCCAGCATTAGCCGTGGAAATTAATCATAGAAAGTGGTGGACGGAACCTGAGCTGCAGGGTTTACGGAATTTCCTTGATTTCTGAACATCTTGTCCGGTGTCATGATTCACCTGGGTTCCTCTTTTTTCGTGCGACACGTCTAGTGGCATGGGACTCATGTGACACCACCATCTGACCTTCTCATGCTTGAAACCCGACCTCAGGTTCTGAGCTGCAGACCTGTTGGGGTCTCAGCCACCGGATACCAGAAGACATTAGAGGCTAGGGAACCCATACAGATGGACCCTAGCCCACTGTCCGAGAGTTGCATGAATGGTTGCAAACTGATCAGGGTTTCAACCACTGGATATGAGACAACATTAAGGACTAGGTAACCTGCACAGTCGGGCCCCCTAGTCCTCCGATGCTATGGAGACCAACACAGAGGAGTCCAGGAGCATCAGCATCAACAGTCCTTAACACTGTGATACAGGAACTGATCACAACAGACCACAATCACATTTAATTTATTTGAAGCCTATATAAGCTGGGTAGAATCTCCCTGTACAGTAGATTCTACCTCATCTAATCTCAGGCTTCTGCTTTGGCTTGACATAGGCATTGTCTCCACCCTGCACCACTTCCAAATCATTGTCTTGTGGGTTGTGTCCACACTCCGAGTTCTATACCTGAGTGGATATCACACCCTCTTCGACTCATTCCAGGTTCTGCCTTGCATCCCAGCCTACAATATACGGTCTCCTAGGGAGGACATCATATGGTTGGTCTTCCTGCTTGGGGAACACACGAGCTACTAGTGTCTGTTGGGTTTCTCCTGCTTGGGGTTCTCGCTGGGTTGCTCACTGTCCAGCTGACCCAGAGACCATTGCTGACATCTGGGCACTTTGCAATCCAATGGATTGTAGCGAATTTTGCACCCAACAAGAACTTTTATCTACTATTTGAGACCAACTACCTGGCTACATAAGCATTGGTGCCTCAGGAGGGACTCAAGACCCTAAGTTCTCAAGTGTCCCAACATTTGAGTTCACAGTAGATTTCTTCTGCACAGCAGTACAACATGGCCAAATAACAGGCTAGTTGGCCACCGCTAAATAATGGCCTGAGCTCTAAATCATATAGGGAGATTGTATTGACTATCCCACACAGTTATGGTGTATATATGAGACATAGGAAAGGTCAGAAAATCTGGGTTTGAGATAATGGCCTGCAGAGCTATGAAAGGTGAATAGATAAAATTTTGAAATACATCTCAGAATGAAGTATTGGGTGGTAAAAAGTACTCTGTAAGATTCCAGACTGATAGGATGGTGGTATCATGTATCATGACTGTGGCCAGCATGGCTGACCCACACAAAGTAGTTGTGCTTTCCTGAGTGCATGAAGGGGTGTAGTGGGGGCCATTGCCATTAATTAGGATCACAGACAGAGTCCAAGCGTTGAGGGATTAGAATGAACCCTGAAAGTCATGGATCAACGAAGAAATGGTGGAGAAAAAGCCACAGCAAGTGAGGCAAGTGGTCTGATGACAAGAATTGATGTCCCCACACCTTGGATTTCAACTATTCCACAATGCTCCACACCTCGAAAATTTCATGGTTCAAATCTTAAATACAGAGTTCTTAAAAACCCAGGCTCCTACACAGCTGCAGTTTTGAGGCTCACAATCTCAGTGGTGGGAATACAATTGGATACAGAGAAATGTAGTGGGACGGAAATTTCAGACCGAGTTATGTGTGATGTCATAAGTGACAGAAAGTTGGGGTAAGCCTCTCCACAGCTAGAGGATAACCCCCAACTTTCTGACAGCCTTATGTTACAAATCATTTGGTCCGAAAACTCCGGTAAGTCATTTTCTCTGTCTTTGATTGTAATACCACTACTAAGATTGTTATCCTCACAACCACAGCTGCACAGGAGCCTGTTAAAAACCGTGATCTGTTCCCAACTGAACATTGCACTTGTGGCTAATTTGCATGCAATGTCCTGGAGGTGTTCTACGCTGTCCCTGTCTTATGTCCTTGAGTTTGTCTTTGAGGTCACTATGTTTCAACTAATTACTTCTTTGTCTATTCTTTAGTTCTACTGCAGCAAGTCTCAGGACTGTGATCAAGAGCTCAGCTATGTGATGACAGAGGAGTCCAGGGGCCGTAGTGTACAATAGTGCCTGTACACTCAGATATTTCCTGGCCCAGTGTTCCTAACCGGGGACCAGCCATGTAATTCTACACACTAAATAAAGCAAAATTTCAATGTGTATAGAAACTCAGATTGATTTCCCGGGAATCTATGTAAAAATCAGTGCTGTTAAGATTGGGGATATCAAGGTGCACGGAAACTCAAAGAGAAAGTGTGAAAATCAATACCAGAATCAGCTTGAGAGAAACAAAGGAGTTTCAATGGCGCTGAAAGGGCTATTGAAAATTACAAATTCAGTGCACATTTCAGTCATGCAGAAATCCTGAGGGAATTTTGCTAGTGGAGGGTATAAATAGCAGGCCAGTGGCAAAAATGGCTCAGAATTTCAGCGCGGCTGAAATGCACACTGATTTTAGAGCTTCCAATGGCCCTTTCAGCACAGCTGAAAGTGCTTTGTTTCTTTGTGGCTGATTCTGGTGTTGGTTCTCATACTTTCTCTTTGAGTTTCGGTGCACCTTGATATCCCCAATCTTAACAGCACTGATTTTTACATAGATTCCTAGGAAATCAATCTGAGTTTCTATACACATAGAAATTTTGCTTTATTTGGTGTGCTACCTACCTACCTACCTACCTACCGATCCGCAATGCCACGACTTTCGATCAACCCATCACTTTCGGCTGAAATTTGGTGTGAGCCTTCGTTGGAGGTTGTACTATCATTGCCCTATCTTTGCAAAAAATTGATCTATCATTTGCAATTTTGAGTCAAATGCCCTGAGATAAAGATGGTATGTTTATATGTCCTAGACAAGAGATGAGCCTTCCTATGTGATTTCTGGAGCTGACGACTGGGATGGGAGTCCAAAGGAAAATTGAGAGTCGATTTTTGATGAAATCCATCAGAAATGATGGTCTGTCAATTTGGCAGGCCATCATTTTTGCAAAAGGTTGGGTTTTTGAGGTTTTTGACTCAGCAACCTCATGGCTTCCTCCACAGGCCACCAATATGCCTGAAAATATTCAAGTGAGGGATTCATATGTGCAGCTCTGTAAATCCCAAAATTTGCATAAATCAAGGTGAGACACTCATGCACAATGCCCATCAAAAATATTTTGCAAAGGTAGGGCAATGATAGTACTCTGTTTGTATATCATGCCCAGTCATAATTATCAAGCCCCAGCCTTCTGGCTCTCGGGTGGCCAAATAGGTAGGGTGGCCAGGTACCTGGTCTTAAATAGTACGAGAGATGTGTTACACTGCTCGAGTCGTCGATGTCTGGTCCTGAGCGAATATACCTAGGACTCGGACAAAGGGCTAGAGATTTTGCGACGTCAACTGGACGAAAGCACCACAAAGGCATACAGCTCCTCACAAACGCGAAGGACCCGCCTTCAATTAGCCGCGTGTTATGATATCTAGTCTCTTATATACAGATTAACCGTTCTTTAAGATTTTGCTCGTTCGGCTGTGCTATATCCCCATGTAACCTTTCTCCTTTTGTGTTTCCTTTGCTCTTCCTCTTACATTAACCCCTTCTAGCTTTAAATTTGTGTGCTTCACCACCACCTTTTCATTTGCGGCAGAACAACTGACCAGCCTGCAGTCTCTTTTTGACAGGACGCAGTTGCTACCGCCTGGCGCAGCTCGATTATCTGTTCCATTAAGATTCTCTATGGCTTTCATTCAGTGGATGGGTTTGTGTGCATCCCTTTCGAGCCTTCCCCATTTTTCTGCCTCTGCTCTGAGGCTTTCATTTCTACAGCTTTTGTGTGTCTCCTTGCCCACCGAATTCCCCATTTGGCTATGCTGTGGTTTCTCGTCAGGCCACAGTTGGCGATGCAACTGTGAGCTATCAAATTCACACCGGCTCAAGATGACGAATGCGTGCTGCAGACCTTCACTTCAAATCCGGAACGGCCTTAGCTCTGACCTCGCCCAATTCGGCTCACTTTCTTCCCATGCTTTTTTCTAGACAACCCACTGATTATATACAAAAGAATACCACCGTCATAATACACACATTGCTCTTTCCCCCCCACCTCCTTCCTACTCGTCATTCCCATTGCCCTGCTCGTACTTCCATATCTCCTACAAATCGCTAACAGAATCAAGTATACAACATTATTGCCCATTCAACACTCTTCTACATCAAACGCACAAGATCCCAAGAGCATCAAAACGGAGCAAAACTGCAAATCTCTAGACACTCAGATCTGCTTGAAGACCCAAACCATTTTTTAACCAGCCCGCATTGGGGCCCAAATTCCAAACGTCTTCAATATCTCGCAAGATCAATGTTGATAACCAAACAGGTCGCTTATCGCTATGCTGAAAGACTTTTTGCTGCCTGTGGCCGATGGCTAGAACTCAACGAAGACTGCTTCTCTTGCTTTCGCCGTGGCCTTGCCTATCCTATTCATGGTTCCATTTTTTGGGATGACCTGGAAGTTGAAGTCTGGCTGACGATCTTCGATCTTTTAAGCAGGTTTAAATTCCAACGGCGAACCAATAGAATAGCATTGGTGCTTAAGTACGTGAGTCGCTCATCAACAATACGCTCAATCTCTGAACTCTTCTGCAAAGCTGTGGATCATAACTCGGAGGAGGCTTTAGGTGGCAACTGAGCCAGCAAATGACGGAGAATCTGCGTGTCTCTTCCGTACGTCATTCAATCCCTATCTTTATCCGTTTTCTTTTTGGTCCCGCCTAAGCGATTAACTCACTGCATCAGTCTTTGTCGCCATGTTACAAACGACGCCAAGGGCGCGCCATCTTATACGTAACGTCGCCGACACAACTGGTGTATTCGCAGGCTCATTTCCTCTGCAGAGTTATTATTTTACCGGAGTTTTCGTGAGTGCTAGATCTGGTACAGACCCTTTTTTGCATTTACTTACAGAGCCCCGCTTCAAGACGACTCGCATTCACCGGCCTGCCTTAAATTTTGCGTTTAACAATTGGGAGCATGGTCTGTGCCCCTTTCCGCACACTGTACTTCATTGCTCACACCATTCCAGCCCCGGCATCGACCCTCCCGGCATTTTAGGCGTTTCGAAGCATTTTCACCTGCCCCTCTCACAACAGGCCGGCACGTTCCTTTTCCCTTTTCCCACTTCACCGGTACATTACTCGAAGGCTGATTGGTGCGTGCGTCGTACCCCCACGCACATGCTGTTTAGATATTGAGTCATTGGGGAAACTGGGTGCCAAAGTCATATCACCGCACCGCAACCGCTGCCCAAAGGGTAGTACTCAATAGACGCGTAGTAATTACCGTTTGGTAGAATGACGAGCGACGTACCCGAAATAAGTACCTAGGGTTCATCCGAGTTTTCCACATTGTCGCCTTCGCCGGAGCGAAGCGAAGGCATTTCTTGTGATACAGAATATTTCACTTGTGACTATTTCTGTGGATGCCAAGGGAGTAAATGATCCTCTGCACGCCTAATCAGTGACACTAACCTCACTTACTTGGAGACCCAAGGTGTTATCAGAGATGTCTGGCATCTCGAGGCGAAGTGCAGTCCAAAGGTGATTTTCTTGCACTCTGCGCAGATAATCAGCCTGGTCAGCCTCAACATCCTTGCAGAAGAGGAAAGTGTGGTACGTTTCTTCCGCGCGGTGCATGAATGGTAGGGATCTACTGCAGAAAGAATGAGGCTTTGTGATACCAAGCCGTGTTTTCGTCCAGAGAATCGTCGACTTTCCCTTCCGTTGGTATCAAAACCACAAGGAAAAAAGACTGATGCGCATGCAAGGATGGGCACTTTAACGGGGATGAGTCAAATTAAATCAATTCAGATTATCTCCGTTGGCTTTGCCTCTGCTACTGCAGAAATGATTGGAAACAACACATCATCAAGGTCGCCCCCTTAGCTCTCAACCGCCTTGATGATGAGCGGAAGCTGGGGGCCGAGCTCGACCTCCCCAGCAATGGTGGGAAGCATCACCAAGGACGCCTCGCGACGGATCTTGGAGGCAAGAGTCGGATCCATAGAAAACTCGAAGTTCTTGACGAGCTCGACGAGAAACGCCTGGTATTCATAAAGGCTATGTCGATGTTCAGTTCACAGAAACAAGAATAATCCATTGAATGATTGACGTACGCAAATCGCCAACCTAAAGTACACAAAATCAAATTCAGGAGTTGCGTTGATAGATGAATGGATAATTACCGATACAGGCACGATGGCCGCTACCGAAGCTCATTCTGCCCCAGCATGAGTCCAATCGAGGGATATAGCAGGGGAGTTCACGCACAGATTCCCGTATACACCCAATTTCGTTGTGGCCTTCTCTTGGAGGGAACCGTCGAGCCAGCGCTCTGGGTTGAACTTGTGTGCGTCTTCGCCAAAGACATCCGTATTTCTGGTACAAAAATACGAGGATCGTCGGAAATGAAGTGACAAGAAAGGTGCATGATGCCGCACCTATTGTAACCGGCTGAAGACACGACGAGGACAGTGTTTTTAGCGATGGGAAGCTCTGTGATGGTTTTGCCTGATTTGGTGACAAGTGGCTTAGATAGCGGAAGGATTTCATCCCGTGCCGCTTCGCGGAGCGAAGTGTACCTGCGGTAAACAGAATTACTCAAGTGGGTCATAAAAAGGTCGGGGACATACGACACGGGGTGGAACCGGAGAACTTCCTGTGCTTCAAGTCAGTGAAGGTGTTGCAAGCTGGGCTTATGACGATCAACCTTCATTACAGCCGTAGTATACGCCATTGATTCAAAGTCGGCAGCTGTGAACTCGACATCGCCACGGGCGTGAATCTCCTTTTCCGCAGCCTGAATCTCGGCGCGCAGTTTTGCCTGCACGTGAGGATTCTTGGTTAGCTCGAGCAGTGTCCAGGACATGGTATTCGCAGTTGTCTCCTACGACAGGAAATATCAACATCGTGGTCGGGTGAGGACCTGAATGGCAACCCACATGTCCGGCCGTCATTATGGTTCTATGAACAGAACGAAGTCAACCGAGTTTTCGGCGCAGAGTAAGGCACTCACTGCATCTGTGCAAGCACTTCGGCTTCGCTGAGGTTCGCGCGCTCATTTGCGGATGCATTGGCCTTGACTAAACGGCGGCTATTAGCTAGGTGCCTGATATGAAGGAACTGCCGCGCACCGAGCAAACTCATGATGTCCCGCTTGCTCTTTCCAGCCAATAGCGCTTCAGCCTTCTCGTCCACAAGCTCTTTCGCAATTCCCGTGGCAAGACGAGCTACTCGGCGCCCGTTGCGAAGACTCTTGAAGGGGGCATAATCTATTAAGAACCTAACCCACGAGACGGGCAGGAATTCCAGCAATCCCATGATGAAGATTCTTGTCTTCCCCGGTACAGAGAGCGATGGCCTGTGTTTGAATCAATGTCTGCAAGAAAACTTGGACAATGAAGGACCACACACACGACGCTGGAAAACGCTGTAGCGAGAGGATCGTTCTCGTCGTTGCTTGACCCAAATTGATAGTCGAATGCCACTAAAAGTATAGGCTGGGTTATCGACGAGGCTCAAGCAGAGCGAGCCGCATGCCTTCTCCAATTACATCGAGAAAATAGCGACTGAAAAAGCGGGGAGCATTGACGACGGTTGAGCCCTTCGCTCCCAAACTTTCCGTCCATTTCGCAGTTAACTGGAGGGAGACATCAGCACCTGGAGAACAAATCTCATTTGCTCTATTCACCTTCTAGAAGGGGTGACGCAAATTGGTATTGAGCAGATGTGATTAGAGTAGGGTCGCACATTCGCATATGCTGTGAAGATGGGCACATAGGAACGGGCCTCGGCGGCCCCGAATGCGGGGGAATTAACTCTGCGCTGGCGTTTATGCACCTCGTCTGTAGGATGCTTATGGGTGAGACGCGACAATAGGAACTGAAGTCTTCGCATATGCACCACTTGCCCAAGCCAGCCCCTCTCCGGTCAGGATTTTTGTGACTTCAGCTCTGACGGTGTGTTTCCGGATGTTGTATCCCGAGCTGTACATATAATGGAGGGCCTTCGGGTCAGATATGAGCAACCGGTCTGTCTGCATCAAATGTCAGCCGGAGCACGGTCGATGAAGATGAGCCACCGTACACCGAGCATTCCTTTCAAACGAATGACATGGCCGAACTGTGCTTGCCATTTAAAATCGGTCTGGAGAAGGGATTTAAATTTAGAAAGAAGGGAAGGATAAGCTGACGCTTGCCTCGCCTGCCTGACTCTGGAGCGCTTCGCGCTGGGATCCTGTGGAATCCTTTAGCATTAGTGAGTCATGACTTCGAGAACATCATTACAAAGGGTGTCAACCAAGAAGGAAGGACTCGGGCTCTGGTCCAGGTATGTCAGAGATGGAAATGCGTGTCCATCGACGACAGAGGGTGTATGCTATCCAAAGGACAACAAGAGCAGAACAAGATTCGACAAGAGGTCGCATGGTGCGTATGAACTTCCACGCTGAACATGTTAGCGGCTTTATAAAATGCCGCTACCGAGAGTCGCACGAAGGGAGTCGGATCATCGAGGAGGATAAAAGAACAGGCGAGTTTGGGCCATCAATTAAGAAGCCCAGGGCCTGTATGACAAGATTTCTGGTGACTGAAGTCCGTCCTGAGACGTGCGAAAGACTCTCAGCGGCCAATTAGACAAGTGAAAGTCCGCGGGTGACCGTGCGGCCATCGCGTCAGTAGCGCGAAATGGCCACGGGGCTTTCCTCTAAGATGGGGCCGAATTTCTGGTTCAGCAAGGTCGCTACATTGTAGGCCCGGGGGTAGTCTCCGCGGAGTTTGATTATCCCCATACACTGACATGAGTTGATCCATCTAGAGTGGCTGAAGGAAGTTTCTGAAGGGATAAAGAAGATAGTCGAAAGAGCTGATAAAACTGCGGTGCAGCGCAGCAGGCCCATAGCGGTTGAGAGAACGCAATGGCGGCTGAGAAGCCAGAGCCAGGTGCAGACAAGCGAAGCCAATCGCAAGCTTGCCAGAAAGACGTTGATGCAAGGGTATGCCGGCAATTAAAAAACTGCACTAGGGCCAATGTTTTTTTTCGCAGCTCGATGGGTGGACTAACTAACTAACGTAATACCCCATATAGTAACTTATCACGTGTTTTAGTTGCTGGCGGACAGCGGGGGCATCATTTAATGTTTGGAAGACATTGGTCGCTTTCTTGCAACTTTGCGGGGCAGTTTTGATTGGTATCTCCTCGTAATGACTACTTCTAAACCAGAATCATTTTTTCCACCTACTTCCGAGTACGCTTTGCAGGGTGCAACGAACTTGCGGACGAACTTGAAGCCTGGCACGATTGACAGGTGAAAGTGGCGGGAGCGACCACCAGATCGACGCAAAGAAGGTGATACTAGATCAACTTCAGGAAGGCGAGTTATTTCACATAAAGACAAGTGCTTACCCATTGTGTCTCGCAACCTTTCCGGTCACTTCCAGCGTCAATCTCGAATTCGGCCGCCGTGTTCGAGGCATAGAGTGTAGAGGCCCATAAACTCTCGGAACTCAACAAAGGTATGCTCAGAAGTGATTTCTACCCCTAAGAAGGTGGGGTCAATCTTTTTTTTCCCCGCCTGACGGCCGGACTAACTAACCGGCCCTTAGTCGCCGGTTTAGACACCGGCATACCCTTGCGTTGATGGTGAAAAAGTCGGTCCAGTGATCCGGACGCAAACAATGGCACAGCCGCAGAACCAAACACCGTCCGCATTTTCTTCTGCTTCTCCCACAGTGGCACGCACGCTTCAAATCTTCAAATTCCGAGGAATCTGGCTCATCTACGCTCATTTCTGGTTCCACCAGGTGTATCTTTGCCATCGACGATGGACCGGATGGATTCCGCTCGACGATGGGTCTGCCGATAACGATGTCGTTCAGTCCTCAACTTGAAAGGAAATATCCAAGAATCATCCCTGACGGCCCAGCTCACATTCCAGTTGAAACCCTGGCAGGCTGTACTCGCATTCCTTCCTGCGCACGAAGTCGCGTGTAGCACTTGGCACTTTTTCTACTCTTTGAAAGTGGTGGACCAAACACCCCACGGTGCCGTCAAGAACACGAACTGTTGTCCATTTTCCTAGTCGTTCCATTCAGAATCAATGGATCGTAGGGTCTCAAACTGAACATTCCGACCTTCATTCGGCTATCTAATCGCCTATCTTCTCCGAATAAATCCGAAATGATTGCCAACGCACATCAACGGTATTCATTTTTTTCTCCTGACCATCGCGGAATCGCACTATTCTTTCCCCCTTCCTCGCCTCCCTTATCTCTGCTATCCCTCCATCCATCCGCCGCTCCCGCCCCGCGCTCTGGTTTAACTGGAATCTGAATGGGCGCCACGAGATTTGAATCCCAGGCTCTTGACCTGCCAGTGGAACTGGAACGCGAAATCTTTGAGACTGCCGCCCTCTCCGATCCCCGCTCTATATTGACGCTCATCCTGGTCGCTCATCGAGTTAAAGTATGGTATGTGCACAGTCACGACGTGTCTCGTTGCTGCACGTTCACACATTCCGCAATAGGATCGAACCCCTCCTCTACCGCGTCGTCTCCGTCACCGAGGCGCGCCGTTTCAAAGAGACCCCCCGCCGTCGCATGACGAGCGCAACCTATCTTGAAATGCTGCACTCCAAAGCACCATCCTTCCTCCACACCCACGTTCGGCACGTCGCTCTAGCGAGCACGGTCTCCCCTGACGAACTAAACGCCATCCTCACCAAGTGCGGAAACAGCATCGTCAACCTCGGGCTCTTCCACGTCGACTGCGGAAGTAGTGCGGGCCCCTTCCTAGACGCGATAGCGCACATGCCCCTCCGCCGCCTCTCTGCCGACCTCGAACCGCTCTTCGGCGGGTGCGCGATTGACATGGGCCATCGTGTCTTCTCCCGTCTCACGCACCTCGACCTATTCGACATCAACGACTACGCTTCGCCTCAGGATGACTGGCCCGCACGCTTCGCGCAACTCCCGGCCCTCGCACACCTCTCGTTCAACTTCGCCCCCTTCTTCATACACCGTGACCACACGCCGCTCCTCTCCGGCGTCCTGGCCCAATGCGAGAACCTCGAGGTCCTCGTGCTCGTATCCGGCGATCCGCGCCTCATGCGCAGCAAGGTGAAAGACGAGACGTATGCATTCTTCGCCGGAGATGCGCGCGCGGTGTTCATGCTTGTGGATGATTTTTTGGGAGATTGGGAGGTGGGTGCGGATGGGGGGAGGGATTATTGGTGGATAGCGGAGGAGTTTGTTAGGAAGAGGCGGTGTGGGGAGGTAGAGGGTGAGTCGTGTGTTGTCGCCGAGATGCTGATATTCTTAACGCGATTCTCGACGACAGCTTCGAATTATACCATCGGCTTAGAGCCCGCCATTATCTGACCCTGCGAAGCGGAGACTGGCTTCGCTTGGATGTTGGGTTCTCTTGCATATCGTTCTGCTTTTGGGTTACTGGGTATTACTGGATCTAGATCTAGAGGTCATGTGGGTTCACTTAGACTTGGACGTCGTTCTTCTGGGTTACTGGGTACTACTGGGTATCACTAGACGTCATATTTCACTCGAGTTTAGATTTCATTTGGGTTGGGACTCTCTTGCTCTGAATCACAAAACATTTGTTCCATCGATGGGCCTACTGTATCTCGAATGAACTTGTTTGTCCTCTGTTTGATATTTTCCTCGCATCTTCGAAATCAGCACCGCATCAGTAGACAATGTATATTGAAGTGCGCCAGGTCAACTGCGACATAATAAAAGCGGATGTCGGCCCGCTGATCCGGACACAGCCAGTGGCACAGCCATGGAACCGAACAATCTTCTTCTCTCGCCGCGTCGTCAGCTTATCGTGGGCGTGGATTCTTGTGGTCATTCTTGGTGCCACCAGGTGTACTTTTTCTTCGGTCCGTTGGATGTCGTTCAATGCACAAGAGAAGCATCGACTGACGGATTAGTGATGGCAAGGTTCGGTTCGGTTCAGGTTCAAGGCCTTCCACCCTGAACGCCGAACCTGAACCTGGCGTTCGGTTCAGGCAGTTGCCGAACCTTGAACCTGAACCCGCGTTCGGGTTCGGTTCGGCGTTCGAACGCGTTCAAACCGAACTTTTTTGATGATGCAGAGGTAAGTAAATTTCCGGCCAAAAAAAAATCCCTAGATGTATGAAACGGTCATAAAAGGTGTAGGATTGGCGTGCAAGACATCCTGAGCGGGATTATGAGTCGATAACATTGAGGTTGGTATAATTTTGCTATATCACCGGCGTGACACATATTGATGTGTCATAGGTCTCAAGCCAGAAACAGCGACGTGCTCCCGGATAGTGGTTCAGAGGCAGGGAGGAACTGTGCATGTTGAGTATTGATGGTATACACTGCAGTTCCTCACCAAAAAGGACTCATATTTGCAGTTTAAATGACAGAAATTGCGACTTCGGGTTCAATTTTGCGTTCGGCATTCAAACGCGCCTGGTTCCCCCCGAACGCTGAACCGAACCTCGCGTTCAGGTTCGGGAATTCGCTGAACCTGAACGCCGAGCGCGCGTTCGGTTCAGGTTCGGTTCAGGTTCGGACCGATTTCTGAACTGAACCTTGCCACCACTATGACGGATGCCCACAACCCAATTTCTTCGCACATTCTTGACAATACAAAGTACTTTGTACTTCCACTTCTCCCGGAATCCTGCGTCACCAGTGGCACAAAACATTTACTCGAACCCTCCGGCTTGCGTACCGCAATGCTCTGGATGCGAAGCTCTGTGCTTCAATGCCGCAGACGATCGAGGGTAAGTATTGTAACTGGGGTATAAAATGACCCTACTCGACAAACCATCAGAAAGCATTCAAGCATGTGCAGCTGCTCAAGATTCTGTTGACATGCAGCGCTAAGCATTCATCGCTCCCCCGGCGAACTCGGCATACCGCACTGCATTGAAGGCCTTGATTGTGACAGTTTGTCACTCCATGGACGGTCTATATTGATACTTACTTGTTCATCATCAATATAAAGTATCTGTCACTGAGACTACATGGATGGTGTTCTGTGGCACACCTCAAATTCAACACTAAATTCAAGCGGTCTTCCGGGTGGTAGCACGATCAACAACAGCGCCTACGCAGTTATGATCGTATTCCGCATTTCGCTTGCATTCCGCACTTTTCCGCTTTCCCGAGACATCCCTCGCTAGGTCAATGACCGATGGCCTTTAAAAGGTGAACTAAAGTTGAGTATCGAACCAAAAGAGGCGCGATACGATGGCCTGTTCATAATGAATCGAAGACATGTCTAGGCAGGAAAGTCGAAAAGTTACCAAAATGTCTGCAGCTCTAGCTCGCTCATAGTCAGGCTGACTCTCAGCGGGCGCAGTCTCAGAGGACTATTGCTGCTCTGCTGTGTGGCGGGTGCTGCTGATTCGGTATCACCATAGCCGGGTGGCATTTTGTAGGTAGGAGGCGGACTCCGCGCAGGTGGGCAGCGAGGAACAAAACACATAGCAAAAGAGAGAGAAAATGCTAGGCGCAGTATTTTTTTGAGGGATTACCATCTGTGTTGCATCTCTGCCAAAATGGGTTATTTGTGGGAAATCAGGTCACGCAGTAGTTTGAGCCAACCAGATATATTTGAGGCCGAATGAGAGGGCGCCGGGGGATGTAGGAAAGCTAAGTAATGTGTTGATACATGCGGAATATAAGTAGGTGGAGGAGAGACAGAAAGGGAAGGCGATGGATATGGAATTCGGGGAAAGCGGCGCGCAACCGATCACTTTCTCAACATTATTAGTAATACTTGGCCCTCCATCAAGGTTGGAAAGTGCGCAAGAAAATCACGCTGGGTTCGAGTTAAGACATGCCATCAGAACTAGTGATGTGATTGACAAGGATTGACACCCCTGTTGATGGGGGATCTCCTGACAATGTGCCTGTGCCGGCAGAAGCCAAGGGGGGGCCCATTAATATTGTGCTTGTCTTGTGCGCGGATCACAGATCGTGGATATCTGGGAGCGGCATTCGGATGCTGGATCTCGTCTCTTGCTCTTCTCGTCGTCAAGGGACAACTGAAAATCTGTTTGCTTGCTGTTGATCTTTTTAAGGAGCGCCCATGATGCAAGCATGATGCGCATCACACAGATCTGTGGCATCGACGTTAGCTAATAGAGACGGTTAACGTCCGACTATCTCCATCATGTCCTTCGCCATATTCACCTTCGACTGCCCAAAGATCCTGAAGAGCAACATCCACTGCGAGGATGACCTGGAATACACCACCTCCACCGTGAACAGGCCTTCTTCTCGCTCTCGGCAGACCACGTCACTACTGGCGCCCCGGCCACCCGGCACGCCTAACGGGCCCGCCGCGATAATCGACTGGGCGCAGGGCACATTCGAGGTTGCTGGCCGTACACGAAGAATCGACGAGCTGTGTGCAAAACGGGGGCACTTTCTCCTCGTTCGTGGGGCTCCACCAACTTCAAATTCTGTAGTGTTAACGAAGCGTCGCTGCCAGATCCCGGTATTGGACTTGGCTCACCGCGGAGGAGTACAGAGTGAAATACGAGGCCGAGACGGCCCATACGTGGACGGTGCGTTTTTATGGGACACCGCAGTCACCACAGCTCACATCCGGCTCTCCCATTTCAATTCCAGGTTTACGCGTATGATGGGACAGTCCTAGCCACGCTAACAACCCGTATTCATTACTTCTTCCACGATGACTCGCTGCCATTGCTAGAAATATCGCCCAGTGTTACCGACGACAGAGAACTGCAGTTCATCATCCTGATCCTTCTG
Source organism: Mycena olivaceomarginata (assembly GCA_029378375.1). NCBI lineage: Eukaryota > Fungi > Basidiomycota > Agaricomycetes > Agaricales > Mycenaceae > Mycena > Mycena olivaceomarginata. The sequence continues at coordinate 166,757 of JARKIC010000422.1, read as the reverse complement.
TACTCCGAGACCAAAAGGAGGGACAGGAGCCTGAAGAAGGTCAGCGTCCATTTGTAAATTAATTCCGTTTCTCACGAAGCCTTGCCATTACCAGCGCATAGGGGCCAATTTCGCCAAGCGCAGATGCTAGGATTGCTCGGACGGCTCGGACGGTTTCGCAGTCACCTTTTAACCCCACACTTCCACAACTATTTGCATCACTCTCTCGCGCATTGTCATTTATTTATTGTCGTCGGCCACCACGTTCGTTTACTTATTTCACTTATTGCCGCCGACCACCACGTTATTTTTACTTATTTTGGTACAGCGATGTACATCGGGTCCAGTAGCAATGGTCGTCTTGTCAAGTGCACTAGTTTTGAGACGAATGCTTTCTGTCCCACGTAAAGCCACGTTATTCTTTACTTCCGCCTTCTCGCCACCACCCACACACCGAATACACACACCGTTTCTGAGTACCTCTGAGCAATCTTGAGCCGAATTGAGTCTACCACCGAGCTGAGTTTTCATCCTATCTGTTTTCATTATAATTCCACATCTAGATCTATCCCGTCTCAATCGACATCACATTCGTGCTGTACGACTCGGCCGCACTACTAGCACGACCTTGGCCTCCCTCGGTCCTCCTAGAGACCAACTATCTCTTCTTTACCGCCAGGGTCCAGCAGTCCTGTCCTGCTCCGGTGGCTGCGGTAGTGGTGGTGGCGCCAGAACATCGAAGCCAGTGCTCGCAATTATCAATATCTCGCTCAACACACACGAAGCGGACGTCGTCTGCTACCGGCACTGGATTAAGATCCTCGTCATCGGACGAGCCGAGTCGGTCCATAAAATGAATACCCAAGTTTTTCCTCATCTTTGGAACAAGAAATCTTCGAGACCACATCCCGAAACTCCTGCGCGTCCCTCGTGTCCTCTCGTGGTACCTCCTGGTTCATAAGCCAATTTCTGGGCCACTAATTATGATTTCAGGATTGAACTCATGTTGTACAACGTGATATCCATTAGTGCGCTGGAAGAAAAGTCTGTGCAGGATACCGTATATGCTGTCTAACCGCACTTCTGCCAATCGTGGAGACAAGGTCGCCCGACTTCTTGGTTCAGGCCGCGCGGTCTATGTGCCTTTGAGCAGTGGTGTTGTCCTTCCTTAGCAGTGTTCAACCGCGTCCACGCCAAAACCCATGGTCCGACACCGACTTGGAAAAGGAAGTCCGCACCTGCTCGATCTTCTCTTGATTGGGGACCTCGCCAAGTGAGCGCCGCTCACCTCAATGCTCGCTGACATGTGGCCGCAGAGCGTGACCATGATGATCGACAGGTCGAATCCTCCAGTGAATTTCAGCATCCCCTTTTTCCCCCACCACACCACCCACCTGTAGCTGGGTATGTTTTATTTGAATGGAAGCAGATCGATAAAAGCGACTTCGTCGCAAATGCACACTCTCACTCAACTTCCGGGTCCCACACATCTAGCCTTATTAAACTGCACCTCTCCGAGGTTGGTGACCGACCCCTTGGCTCGATTTTCACACTTTCAAGCCCTTACCATGAATCAAAACTGGCCTTGGAGGACTTCATGATCCCCTCAATGATCGGGGATTGGAAATGAGAGACTTCACAACAAGGCAACATAATGAATGAAATATTGAGACATATATATATCTAGCTTTTATACAATCTTCTACTTTGCTGCAACGTCCTTCATGGAATAAACGTCGAACTGCGACTCTCCATTGTCAAGCCGGTCCGTTGTGGTCTTTATTGTGACGTTGATGTTGACATTCTCCGTCGTTTTCCCCTGGTCTGCAGTCCCATAAGAGATGAATTGCAATCCGCCAAGCGTTCGTCCAGCTCCCCTCCCCTCGGCTTGCGAGGCTATACCACGGTTGGTTTGATCGAAGTCGGTGAATTCGTCATCTCGACGCGGAGTCGAGCGGATGATGATGACATTGAATGTAATCCCAGCCGCTTGAAGAGCCTATTCCGAGAAATCAGTTTAGGATCCCTAAAACAGGATTGTACCCACGGCATCAGACACGGGGTACAGCGTATTGCTGTTACATACGCTCACCACGAAGGTCACGAAGACCAGCGTGCTGTATGCCAGACCCGACTCCGCGACTACTCGGATGGCCTTGCGGAGTCGAGGTTGGTTGACGGGAGCAGACAGCGAAGCGTTCATCGAGGCTCTGAACTTTGCACTTTGGTGCTCGACACGCCATATGCGCCACACAAGCAGAGCTAAAACCAAAAAGTAAGCGATGGGGACCGGGAAAGGAAAGCAGCGAACTTACAGGTTGTGAGAACGTTCTGGGCTGCAGTAATGGCGAAAAAAGCAGACCACCACGGTTTGATGACATTGGAATTGAGAGTAATGACGGCGTTGCTGGTCGTGATTTCAACATGCATCAACTTGATGCCCATGGCAATACCAGCAAGATAGAGCGTAAATGAAACCGCGATGGCTCGCCACCGCCGACCATAAACGATGAAGCATCGGTATATGAGGACAAAATCGCCCACGATCATAATGGCGATTTGGTCAAAGGACTGAGGATTTTAGCTACGGCCAGCGACGACAAGATGTAGTGCTCACCCTCACAATGTTAATCCACTCATGGATATTCGTGAGCTCCCCTTTGGCTCCTCCTTGGCCTGTGTATTTCACAAAGGCCAGGATCATGTGAACCAGTCCGATGATGTCGTCGAACGTGCTCACAACAAAGAGGAAGCAGAAGACGCTGACAAGCAACCACCGGATCTCACTTCGTCGCCTCAATCGCTCCCCTCCTCCGGGCTGTGGAATCCAAAACAAGGTATGGGCGCAGAGACAGCTTGTCACCAAGTACATGCCATAACCCAAGGTTTCGAAATAATGGCCGGTGAGCTGAGCTTCTGTTATTGGGAATGCGTTGGAGTCATCTCGAGGGGCTATCATGGCGGATGAGGGGAAAGGTTGGGGTGTACTGCCGCCGGCGCCTTTCGGCGTCTTGCTATAAGTATTTACGTCAAGCGCGAGATAAAACTACCAAACTCAGTGGGTAACGATAGCGGCAGTCAATTTACCGGGAGGTGCTAGCCAATGAATGCTCGGTGTGATCCGGGGCCCACAATGTACGACAAAAAAAAGATGTATTTAATTTGAGAAACCTGTATGCCCGGCGGCGAACGCAGTGCACCTATCCGCGTTTCCGCAATTATAGGTTTCCTTCCATTCCCAACACCGCACTTGCCCGCACCTATTCAATTCCGTGATTGATACGAGGACTGGAAGCCATGGATTGCCACAACCCCATTCAGATCAGGCACCATGGAACCGTTGTTTGTCCGAACAAAGCGGAGACAACAGGCTGACACTCGGGCTGCAGATAACGGTCATCAACAAGGAAAGCGGCTCCTTCTTTTCTCGGGTGCCGAGGCTTTATTCACTTGCGCCGTTAACCTATTTAGTTCTCATCACTACGTGCTGTGGTGCGCCATCGAAGCTATACAGGTGCCTGCTGAACGTTCAAGCCCGTTGCCTTGTCGGTTGACAAGCGCGATGAAGTTTGTCTGCCTAAAAACAAGCGCCTTTAGTAACGGACACAAATTAAAGCGTCGAGAAGGATAGGAAAAACCTTGACGTCGCTTGAGACTTGTGGACAAGTTCGACTTAACAGCAGCAATAGCAGGATGGGCGAGAGGTTGGTGAGAGGATACCAAAGTCCTGGAGATGAGTGCAGGCCTCTTTATACACGCGATCTTGCCGAAGTACAGCGGACGCGCGTGCTGTGTGGCAGTAAGAATGAACGCGAAATGATTCGATTCAACTGCTGTGCAAGCATGAGACTCGTCCACTGGGCTGTTGTTGAAAGCTGTATTTCAGCAATCGGACCTTTGATAAGTTCGTGTTCTTCTCCCGCGTTTATGTACAACAGCACTTCTTTGGAGCCATATTGTCATCTCCCTGATTCCTATCTCATTGTTCGACTAATATGGGTACTTAGCTGTAAATATACGCGCAGCAGTATTTTTCCGGACTCTAGTATTTATACTGGCTTGAATCTTGTATTCACCTCAGACGTTGTCTCCAACGCTGAGGTGAGCTTTCCGTTGTATTCTCTTTATTTATTTCTTACTCACATGTACTTGTAGTCTGATTATATTTAGGTACGAATACAACTAGACGTTGTCTCCACCACTGAGTCTGATTATATTTAGTCTCTGCTTACAACAGCTGTATGTGCTGGACTTAAAATAGTCGATGTTTCATATGGCTAAGGCACGTTTATTCCCACCCCCTATTTACAGGTGATCTCGGAGTTTGTGTGCCACAAATAGGCGGTTCGATGCCCTCTACGGCCAATAGATTCAGATACTCACAGGATTAAATTGTGGGGGAATCGGTGTTTACCACCCAAGATAAACGCAAGTTCTTCGCAAGATAAAGACATCGTGCCCGACCTACTTTCAGCGCCCGCACAACTTTTGGATTCCTACGCAACTTTTGTTGTTAGGTTCAAGTCCCTGCGCTCACAAGTTTTGCGTGTGTAGTGGGAGCCGGCACCAGCGGTTAGATTGATGGCCAACACAGCCATTGCACCGCCACACTCAAATGCGCCGACCTTTACTTCCACACGCTAACATCTCAACACCACCTCAGGGAGACATCCCGAGCCGAAAATACCTCTTCTACTTTGACTAGCAACTTTTACCAGCATCAATATCATAATATACATGTTTAATCCTCCATTTCGGCATCCTCTTTCTCCACCCAGTCCTCACCAACCTGTGTATTGGGTTGGATGACCCCGATATCTTGAGAAGCACCTCCTGTGGAACTGGATATAGTTCTGGGTTAAGTTGATACTTCTGCAGCGCTGGTGGTGGATGATATATGGCAGATGTGTTGTGCCTGTCTGAAATAAATTCATTCCTTTGATTTTGACTGTTCCAGGACAATAAACGAGCAACATACCTCCTGTGTACGCGTACTCTGCGCAAAGGACGCATCCAAAAGTCGATTAGAATGGCAACAGCAAATTTCGTGCCCGCCCAGTCACACTATTGTCACGCATTTGTATCACCCTGATGGCAGTGATTTTACAGCTCAATTTGGGGCGCTCACCGACCCCGGCACATCAATCCTTGGCTGCCAAACTTGATCACTGGTTTCTAGCTACAAGACCTCCGTTGGAATTAAAGACATATGAAAAATTGAGCCCACGGCGCATTCAAAGTAAGGCTATTCCCTTGGTATTTTCTGAACTACAACATACATCTTGTAGCTAGACATAAGAAAAAAATATCCACCTCCTACGATTTGTGGATAGATGCCGAACGGGACTAGAAAACAGTCCGGCATCTCGCACTCAGATCTTGGCAGTGAAGCTTCTGATCAAAACATAAACAAAGGATCATCAACACCAGTAGGCGGTGCGGGCTCCCATGTGTAGCCCTCAGTTTTTCGTCTATAGATGATTCTGTTTACCTACCAAACAGTAGATAATTCGACCCACCTCTCATGCTTCCTTGATTCTACGCACATTCTAATACTAAGCAATTTGATGAGTTGGACTGTCCCGTAGTCTCAAGTAAAACCTGATCGCCGCGTACCGGCATGTCACATATACGCCTTCCTCAACAGTTGAAATATTCCTTGCATCCTACACATGCTGCCGTCGATTTCATGGGCGGTGAAAACGCACTTGACCCTGATTCAATTTTCCTGTCCTCACAATAATCAGTAACAGTGCATTTTCTGAGAGAAATTGTGTGTTGGAGGTAGGAGAGACCCAACGTAGATTTCTTTCATGATTTTACATTGCATCTGTCTGAGATAGGGGTGAACTTTCCGTTTTAGTGATCGGTATATGTCGGCCCGAGATCAAAACCTGATCGGATGTACGCACTCGGGAGTGCCGTGTTCCCAACTTCTTCGTCAGCTACAAATATGTTTCGTCCTCATCCGCAACACCTTCGGTGGTGACTTCGGCGGGCAGGCGTGGGTACGGCGCAAGCGCAGGAGGAGGAGAAGCGGCGATTGGGACCGAGGCGGCGGAGAGGGTTGTTGTTATGGTGAGTATTTCTTTTCGGAATTCTGGGGTTGTGTGGATTGCCAAACAACGCTTCCTCTGTGCGTGGCCTCTCGATTGCAGCTTTCCAATCTCGCTCCCACCATGCACTCTTTCGTGCCGAATATACTATCGTCCGCTCACTTCCAGACGACACAGTCCTCGCAGTCCTTCTTCCTTGCGCATCCTACACGTCTTCCCGCTGCCATGCTCGCAGTCCCGCAGCCGCCTTCATCACCGGCGTCGGGCGCGGGACACCGATATCCTTCAGCAGCACCACCACCTACGGCGCTCCTCCTCACGGATATATATCTAGCCCACCCAGCACCACCGCTTCCTCAACCCTTTCACCGACTTCACCCATTTCCACCGCCAACACCACGCCCATCTCGGCGCTACATGGCCGGCTTCTCGCCTTTCTCGCGTCGTCGCCCACCGCCTCACCTGTCCTCTCTGGCACGGGTGCACCGCTCGTGAGCTGGGGACATACGCTCGGCCGCTTCTCGCGCTGCGCACCGGTGGCGAGTGCACCTGCTGCTAGTGTGTTTTCGGGCGCGGGGAGCCCGCCGTTGCCTGTGTCGCTCGCTTCTATGGCTGGAGCGGGCGCTGATGCGGTGAGCGCGTGGGTGAGGGTGGTGGATCTGGGGCCGCTCCTGAACTCTGCAGGTGGGAATGAGAGGAAGAATACTTCGGGGAGAGAGAGGGAAGCAGCCGTGTGACGTACACACCTTCGAAGCGGGGCGCGCGGCCGCCGCGGCCGTCTGTAGGCTCGCCTTCGCGCGGGGCGGCATGCGTCTCCTCGTCATGGCAGGACGGCCTCGGTGCGAGCGTTCGGGGCATCCGCCCCGTGCCCCTCTCTCTGGCACCCTCACCCGCACCCTCACTCTCCGCCGCGTCGGACGACCTCCTCCCCGCGCCGACGCACATCTGCGCACTACGGCGTGGGTCCACGGGCGCGGTCGTCGAGTCCGTCGCGGGTGCGCGGGACGGGCGGTTCGTTCGCGACGAGGAGGAGGACGGTGCCTGTGTTTGCGGTGAATCCATATGGAGGAAGGGCGGATGTGAGGAGCCATTTGGGAGGGAGGGTGAGGGATGCGGAGGATAAAAGTGTGGGCGCAGACGTAGCTGGTGCGGCATCAGGTGTAGGTGGAGAGGGCCCGTCGCGCAAGCACGAGAGGTGTTCAAGACGTCCTCGTCTTCGACCCCGCGTGGTTGCGATCCGCTGGACTATACGGCGGGCGGTCCATTGGAGCAAATACAATCGTCTCAAGGTTTTTTCGAAGAAATTTATCACCTATCTCATTTATTTTGCTAAGAGTTTTAATCGTATGCGCCAGTGAGGGAAATGCACAGAAATCGAATGTCGTTACTTCGTAGGTCCTGAGGGTCGATATGTCATTCCGAGTCTGTACAAGGTGACTGTTGAAGTGAGGAGGAATCAAAGTCAGTCATTTTCGCGGAGATGACCGAGCGCAATCGGACATGCCAATTTGGGGAAACTTCCCTCTGTTGAGTGGATGGTTGATTCGGGGATATTATAAGCTGAAGCCTTTCATACCAACCCTGGGGACTTCAGCATAACCACAGGAATCCACCGTGCGGACATGCTAGGTTATTGGTGTCCCGGAAACCGTTTAACCATGTAGAGTCCCTTTACATACTGTTCGGACGTCAACGTCTCCGTCATGAAAATATTTAGATGAGCTCACTTTGCTAGAGTACACCTAATTTTGATGAGAATGCCATTTGTGGCGGGACAACTACGAGTAGAGTCAAGTGGGTGGTGGACGCACAACTTGTACCCAACTCTGCCGCGGGCTTTTAAATGTCGAGCCCCGCCACGCTTCTCCGCAGAAATCACCCGGAAGTGCATCTATCCCGCATGAAAAAATGAGGAGAACTGCCAAAATGTCGAGGGCGAGGTACATTCAAATGAGTGCCGGACATGACGTGCCCTATCAAGGAACCGAGAAGACCTTCCTCGAAAAAAATTAGGCACGTCGGCGGGAGGGCGGCGATTAGAGAGTGGATGTTCAATGTTGAGAGTGCGGCGCAGCCAGGCTTGGCCATTTCGATCAGCCTGAGGTGTCCGATGCGAGATAGACAAGAATTCATCGGTACAGCGGTCGAGCCCGACCGAAAACACTCAATCTCTTTGAAACAGCTGTATCAGGGGCATAAGCCGGATTACGTAGTGTCGCTGCAATAGTGAATCGGATCTACTGGCATGTCAGAAGCTAAACCACTGATCTTTTTCTGACGTTGTTCATTGGTTGTTCGTGGTTCCACCGACTTTGCGACGTTTGACTGCAGCTCCTGAATGGAAGAGATTCCACAGAAATGTTCCTGGCAAGTAGCTGTCTATGCTTACAGTATGCTAAAAGCGAAGAGTTCTGGGCCTGAGGCCTAGGGTAGGCGGATGGGTCGCGGTTCGTGTTCAGGCGGAGCCTGTTGAAGTTCCACGAGGGGGGATTAGCCTCGTAGTGTTCAAGGTGTTTTTAAAGTTCATTGATGGCAAAATCACAGCTTATTATTACTTGTATATGAAGCAGATGTCCTGAATCACATTGTACATGTTTGGATTCTTCTTTTTTTCGCATGGTTCTTCCATTTGTGCACCCATTTTTTTCTTTTATTTTCGGCCCGCATCGGTATGAAGAAGAAACTTTAAATTCGGCCCAAAATGCTGGTACAAGGTCGCCGATCAGCCCTTTAACACCCGTTCAAAAGGCAGAACCCTCACCCCGCGCCTTTTTATCCCCCATGCCCATCATCTTTCTTCCCGCACTTTCGATTTCGCCCACATTGACTTGGCGTCAAAGCTCGATGTTCAACTCAACGACTCGGCTCTTCTTGGTTCATGGTCAAGTCCCATCAAGTCTCGGAACGGTCGAAGATCTTGCATTCATGATGCAATATATCGGTGCCAGACCTGGTATTGGGGCACCCGGGCATTTATTCAAATCTGCTCGAGTTGCAACATACTATAATGTACTTCACTACATTACAACGTCATCTCACAAGGGCTAATGCTGGCCTGAGCAGTTAGCTAAGAGGGATATAATGTGTCTCGAACCATTAGAAGGGCGCTGGACAACAATCCTGGTAAAGGGTTGAAGTGGGAAGTTGCTAATGGAGCAATCGCGGAAAGTGCCTTACCATCCTGGAAACGGATTGGGCTACTGCACATCCCTGACTAAGGGCGTATTACGAGGGAACATCCTTCTGAACCAGAGGGATCATTGTTGGGCATCATCTGACGTCTCTAGAACTGCCAAGAGAGGACTGGACTTGGTCGATCTACCAATTGACTAAGAAACTGTACTCGGGTACTAAGAAGCGGCGGCTATCACGATTTTCAGACAAATCAGTTAAGCGGTTCAAGGCGGAACCATTTGAGTGTGCGGTTACCAAGGAGGGTAGCGGAGTGCTGACGAGGAGGTCGGCTAAAAGTTGACATATCAACAATATTCCATCACGATCGTTCTAAGCGATGTAGATCTTGACTCATCGCTAAGCTCGGCTCGTTGATGTTTCTTATAAATCTCTCTCAATTTTACTAATCACTTGATATCTGACAGGAGTTCATCGGCTAGCTGCCATACCACTAGTCATATACCCTGCACCCTATTGCTCGTTTGTATCAGTCTCGTTTATATTTAGAATCCTGTAACGTATTTAAGTGGATGGTTATGGGAGGAACACCAGTGAATCTCACCCCACCTGTTGGACGCGAAGTTACTAGACTTCACGCTTAACCGGTAGAGTAGTCATTCATTCGGAGACACCCAGAAGCTATACCAAGTTTCGTTTGTTTTCCCTGTTTGAATATTATCTGTGTTGGATTTGGATCTTTATAAACGACGCGTGAACATATTGGATAAACGGAACGGACGCGTGGAATATACAGTTTATCACCGGTCAATGACACAAACAAATAAGATTCCACTTGTCTACTCTTTGAGGACCACTGGTGACAATTCAAAGTTGGCCAATAACTGACAATATGCTTCTAGAATGACATGATAAAGTTTGGGATTTTTGTGAGGGGGGATAGTGGTCAAACGAAATATAAATTGTTGTGTCATTGACTGGTGGACCTGAAATCAGAGCCAAACAATGACCAAACAATCACTTTCTTCTTCTTATTTCTCGGAAACTGAAGTATGTATTGACCCAAATTACATCCAGTACTTGTTTTATATACCCAATCTACCAGGGAACAAGGTTTCAGAGCAGGGAGTCCAGTACAGCTCGAGAAAAAAAGTGTGTCATTGACTGGTTTGTGTCATTGACCAGTGATAAACTGTAAGGAAACGGATCAGACTTGACAATTGGTTGTAATCTCGCAAGGATTAGCAATCGCGGATACTATTTGGAATCGGAATTCATAAGAATCACTTGCTTTACACATCGGAGTATTATCTCCAAACCTAGACCCACATCATACAAAACCGTTGAACATAAAATCTCGTCTGTCTATCGCGATTGCGCCTAGAACGGATTCGAGCAAGTTTATCTATACGACTTGTAGACCTGTAAAGTCTTGCTTCTCAAAGAGAACTAAAGTTCAAATTGCCACAATCTATACTGGATTGGAACCCCGAACTTGCACGAGGACTATAGTGTTGAAGTTGTTGTAGTTGCATTATCGAACCATGTATTCATTTACAAGGTTTGTGTTGTGGTTATTTCACCGCCAGCCCCATAGTCAGTGTTTCATCGGTTACTTCTACCCCGTTCTGCCCGCATCCATATCAGATTGTAACTCTCGGAACGCTCCGACAGGGTGTGCGTATGACATGCCTGCCTTTTTTAACTGACCACATGCCTTGAGGACAGCATCAGGAAAGACCTCCTTTGCTAACGGTACATTTACAGCTAATGTCGGAACCTAGGGTGCGAATGAAAAATTTCAGTTTTGGGAAGTTTTCATTGCACTGACCGATTCCCTCATAAGTCCCTGAGTTTTGGTCCGACCACCTCAAAACCTATACCAATCTTCCAGAATAATTTGTCTGCAATTAGTGATGTAAAGGAAAACACGAAAATGCATTTCAATTCTCCATTTGGCACTGAGGGCTTTGTTTCTGTTCAGCACCTCCTAAGAGGGTGGGCAGTTGTTCAAACACACTTCTCTGAGAATCACCAGCTTGCTGGTGCGAAGAGAGGGTTGCTCCGAACCTAAGCCAAGCCTACATTTATGGCTGAACTCAACATTGGCACGTGATGTTGTCAATAGCGGCTATGAGTTGACCATCAGCATGGTCCGTGTGTGGGTTCATCTGCCTCTTTACACTTCTCTCTCATATGAAAGTGATTGGCCGGCAAGCGGCAGGGCAAAAATAAAAAGGACAGAGATTTTGGATAGTTTTTCAGACACCTCAATGTTCACTCGGTCAATGCAGCTCACATTGACCATGTGAAGTTCAGACTGCCGAAGTGGATGAAGACTTGTATGTGCAGGTGTTGAATGATCCAATGATGCCCGGTCACATGTAAATTTAGGCGACATTTTTGGTTTCCTAGAGCACAAAAAAAAACTAAAGTTTTTATTTGTGAATAACACTCACGATCTCTCGGGGTACAAAATTTAACTCATGTATGATCATGAGTTACTTCAGCAAACAACAGGGCAGCATAACCGCTGATAAGCAGGCTATCTGGCCGTGCCTGGAATCTTGCTAATGTTGGGATTCCTGTGCATTACCAGGTTAGATGTACATCTCCAGGATTAACATGAGTCTCGAATGGTTAATCAGGCACATCCTGCATGAGGGCTTAATCAGCCTGCCCAAGAGAACATTAATCAGAACCTCCCATACTGATTAAGGCTCGATTCAATGGGTTTAATAAAAGAGTCCTTATAATCGCTTGATTAAGGCTCTGCGGGGCCAACAAATATCAGGGAACTTAAACATCCACTCTGAAGAACAAGTGTCTATCAGCAGAGATAGATCTGTGGGATTTAATCACCTTGTTGTGGTTGATTTGGACTATTCTGGGGACGTGTCTGGACACATGATAATCACCGATCAATGTTGCTATCCCAATATGGGTTCTTGACCTGGGCGAGGCTTCATTGCTATATATCTCAACAACTACTAGGCGGTTCAGGGAGATTAGGGTATCTACAGAAAGCTGATACCCAACGCTCCTTGAATCTGAAGGTGTTAATCAAGGGACTTTGACCATTAATTTGGTTCAGCTCTGTTACCGTCCCAAATTGGGTTCTTGGCTTGATCAGGAATTGACAAGGTTATATCTTGGGAACCACTTGGCAGATTAGGGAGTTCTGGGTGTCTAAAGAAATGGGAGACTCAGCGCTTTTTGAATCCAATGGTCCGAAGGGCAGGACAACACTATTTGGCTTGGAAGTTCAGTCGAGTCAGACAACCGATCGGAAACAAGGAGTTAAATGGCAGATCTTTAGCTTACTCAGGTAGTGTAATTAGAGTAGTGTAAGCGTAAATGTACAGTATATAAGGAGGGCAGTTCTAGCATGGACACACTACTGCAGTGGTGGTGGCGCAGGTGCTAGATCCCAGTCTCATAAAGAGACTTGGATCTAGTGCTTGTGGCACTAACATTGGGGTGGCACAGGAGCTAGGTCCTGGTCTCAATTAAGAGACTTGGATCTAGGGCTTGTGTTACAACAGGTAGTCCACGCTTGTGATCCTGGACTGGTTCTATTAAGAGCTTTGCTTCGTTTGCACAATGTGATTAATATGTCTTGCCTTCGTTGGAAATAAAACACATAATTTGGGATTGTGATTAAGATGTGTGAAGGGATTTGGGATTTGGATTGAGAACACGGCACCACTACAGCAGCCTTGGAAGGCTTATTATTTGGGATTATGGGATACGGTCGAAAGGGACCTTAAACAATCAGCAGCCTTGGAAGGCTTATATTTGGGATTGGTTTTGGATTGGTGTTGGATTGACACACTCGGTTGGCTATGCCAAGAGAGGGTCTTAATCCCACCACAACGGTCTTGCATGCCATTAGTCAAGTGCTCTCGTTCTGAGCACTTGATTAAGGGCTTCAACCAGTCGAACTGAAGTATCTGTGTCCCTTTTCTACTCCTTCACAGTTTTGTGAAGAAGTCTAAAATGCATGAATACTCGTCGGCACGTCTAAGCTTGTGCAACCAGGGGGAACAAGGATGTGGATTTCAGTTAGTGGTTGTGGCTTGTACTGCTGCATTCCACTTGTTGGTCCATGTTATCAGTAGTACTCCAGCTTTAGACGGACTGAGGCAAAGCCTTTCACCGCGCTCCTCTGCAAGATCAAGCATTCCTTCCTCACCATCTTCTGGACCTAGTGTTACCTCCACGTCGGCATCATTCAACTCTGGGTCCGCATTCTCATTCTCATCCTCTGAGCTATTGTCTAAGCTATCAGAGTCGTCTCTGCTGTTGCCCAGTGGAACAAGCTCCTGATCGGGCTGCTCAGGTTCCTCGCCCGCCACATCCCGGCAAGCTTCTGGTGTTACGACCATGCACCTTCCGATCCGTTTCCGGCCTTTCCGGCTATGGTCGTCTTTACGGTCGTTACGGCCAAACCAACTTTCCGTTGCTCCGGCTTGTTCCGTTGACGTACAACCTTTGGGGTTTTCGCAATGAAGGTCTTCTGAGCGTTCCCCAAATCAAACATATGACTTATGCAACTATGCTTCTCTCTTATTGTTCTTATTGTCTTTCTCTGTACTTATTGTCTTTTACATACTTCTTTCCGCATTAGACATATCTCCGTATTTAGTATAAATACGTATTATGTTCTACTGTATCTTCAGTTGAAAATTAACGTGCTTTGCCTCTGCATTGCTCCGTGGTCTGACTTCTGCTTTATTCATCGTCGAGCCAAGTTAGTTGGTGTACCCGAACTCCTACGTGGTATCACTTACGGCCCTATCCATCTTTCTGGCCTTTACGTCTTTCCGGCCTTTACGTCTTTCCGGCCTTTCGTCCTTCCGGCCTTTTCCAACACGGATATAACATCTGGTAAATTGAACCTCCATTAATCTCTGGCGCTCCACCACCATTCTGGAGTTTTCCAGTTGGAATTCAAGCCCACAGTTCAACTTGAAAAATGGCGGCAGATGACAAACCTTAGAGTTGTATGACTTGCGATACTCATTGCAATAGATTTCGACATGGTGCATGTACACAACTTGCGGTATCTGCGTCGCAAGGTAGTTCAGATTTAGGCTCAGGTGCAAGTATCAGTCTTGTCAAGGAAGGAACTGAGCCTGTGTGATATGTTCAATGAATCACACTCCCGGTAAACAGAACAACAAAACAACATCTCGTAGTTCGGTATCACTAAAAATGAAATAATAGCCACCGGGTGACAGTTCAAATGATCCCTGGAAGCTATCATCACAGGAAAGCATTATACGGAGATCGCAATTGAGCAGTTCGGGGAGCTGGGCAGTCGGGGAAACATTAGATGGGTATTGAAACACCGGCAGTCGCATGATATCAGATATACGGGATAGCATTTGAAGGCGTGCACGGGGTTGATCAGATTTAATTAGAAACAAGTCTCCGATCCCAGTCTTGCCGTGGTGGTGTACCAGTGGCTAATCATTGGCTAAATAGCAACTGGAGGTTATTTTTCCTTTTATCCGATTTTCTTTGGATCTCGCATTCCATTTGGTGGATGCCTTTTTCAATCGCAAGTTTGATCTGCCATCAATGACAAGTTTCTGACCCCAGTCTTGCCATGGTGTACCAGTGTCTGGCTACTGGCTAAATAACAACTGGAGGGTATTTCCCCTCACATCTGATTTTTTCTGGACCTCACATTCCACCTGGTGCACACTACTGTACTTTTTCGTTCAAATCGACAGGGGGTGTGATGCATGATCCATTTTACCTATTCGACATTTTGACAGCTACCGAATTTTTGCATGACACCTCGAAAATTTCGACATTTGAACCGAAAATTTCGTCTTTTTGGCACTTTTTGGGCAGTTTGGGGACCGGCGTGACCGTTTGGAGATTCGCCAGGCCTGAGTGATGTGTGACCTTGACCAAAGTTTGTGATCGACATGGGGGTGCGTGATGCGTGACTACCGATTTGAAGGAAAAAGTACAGTATTTTTGATTGCACAAGTGGCTGAATTCTGGTTCCATGGCAACTAGAGGGTGTTGTGTGTTGCAACCAAAGTAAAAAACAGCATAGAGTACGATAAAACCCAGTGAATTTATTCTGTACCCTGGAGACAAATCAACAAGGGCTGACAATGGCTCTGCTCGCTGTAGCAATCAGTTTGGAAAATAGGAGTATGTGATGCTGAGTAGGAAGTCAAAGTAAAACAAGATAGGTTTAAAAAGAAAAAGAAAATATGCTAAGAATTGGGTACGAGATGGATGCAGAGAGAATGATCAAGCCTTTGTTGAAGCATATACAAGTGCTCGCCGGCGCTTCGCGCCGGCTCCCACTTTATAAATAAGCGATGCCTGTCAGATGATCGCAGAAGTTTACAAATGGAGATACGGCTTCGGACAGACAGAGAGGCTTAATTTTATAAAGAGAGTGAAGTGAAGTGAAGTGATACTGTACTTTTTCCTTCAAATCGGTAGTCACGCATCACGCACCCCACTGTCGATCACGAAATTCGGTCGAGGTCACGCATCACTGGGGCCTCTGTCGAACCTCCAAGCGGTCACGCAGGTCCCCAAACTGCCCAAAAAGTGCAAAAAAGACGAAATTTTTGGTCCAAATGCCGAAAATTTCGAGGGTGTCACGCAAAAACTCGGCCGCTGCCGAAATGTCGAATAGGTAAAATGGGTCAGGCATCACACCC
The DNA here is from genome assembly GCA_029378375.1 of Mycena olivaceomarginata. Taxonomy (NCBI): domain Eukaryota; kingdom Fungi; phylum Basidiomycota; class Agaricomycetes; order Agaricales; family Mycenaceae; genus Mycena; species Mycena olivaceomarginata. Next base: position 150,889 of record JARKIC010000422.1, on the reverse strand, counting down.
CCTGTCGATTTGAACGAAAAAGTACAGTACTTGTTTATGTGTCACGTGTAGTGATCGGGAACACAACCCAGTGTACCAAATTACAGAATTAAATTAATAATTACGAGTATCTGCCGCGCAAAGCGACGGCCTCAACCCCCAAGTACTAGGAGTATCTAAGATTCATGATCAGACGACCAATCGTACATGGGCGACACCGTGTTTGACGGACTGCCAGGCCCGCACCGACATATGATGTTTTACTACTCAGGACCTATCCTTGTATGTACAATAATTTGGATTCCGAGTCACTAATTCTGCAGTGGGTACCGCAGGATGTACATATTTATTTGCGAGAGGGTGGCCTTGATAGTGTCCTCGTCGTCATCCGGATAGGGCCCGAGATCTTCGTCCGCCCAGTCATAGCCATCTTCCGTCTTGAAGAGAGTGATGGAGTTCCTGTTGAAATGATTTGGTTCGCGCTCGTGATCGGTGTAACGAAGCTGAAACTGCGGGAGAACAGTGAGAAGCTAATCCTACGGGGCTAGTCGACTGCGCACCATCCCAAAGGCGAAGTGCCCCAGACGTTGTTTAACATCAAGTAGATTGTCGTCGAATGATGCTATTGCAATTTTCAGTATTCGTACTCGCTTGCCACAAGATATACCTTCGAGGTTCTTCGCCCGTTCATCGACAGCTTGAAATATAGTTTCAAGCGAAACGGTCATCGTGTCCCACTCGGATTCATGGAGAATGTGCTCATAGGCGAGTCGTATGATGTCGAAGTGACGCCGGAGTAGCAGGTAAAGGAGGGGATAGAGATACTGGCATTACATAGATTCAGAACAGCGGAAAAGATCAAAAGACGGCACGTACATGTTCAATGCGGTTAGACCCCGTAATCAGCTCGATAGTCGTCACGTCGTCGAGCTCATACGACAGCTTATCGAGATTGATCTCAAGCCTCTGTTCCTCTGCTTCCTGAAACTCAGTTGAAGCGCGAGCGAGCGGTGCATCGTTGTAAACTTTGCCGCTTGCCGAGCGCGTCGAGCGCAGCAAGAGCTCCACGCGGGATATACTGCTCCCCGCGAAGTATGCATCCGCAGACGGCACATTGTCGGTCTTGAGTCGCGGAATGTGCTGCATCATGGCCGACAGAAGATGATAAATGCGGTTCTTGTACCAGGTCACCGAAGCGTGCCAGCCAGCGGCCCAGAAGGCAACCCAACTGCGTAGACTGACCGCAAAGAGCGCATCAGTAACTGGGAATGAACTAGCAGAGAGACACACTTCCAGCCTTTTGGTCGACGTGGAGAGGCTGAAAAGCCGTTTGCATTCCGCAAGGAGATGAAGCCCGTTCCCTCATCGTCGATAACCTCCAAGATCCGTCGCAAATGTGCTCCGTTGATATATGCCAGTTCCCAGTGGCGTTGCTCATAGATCGATAAACTGTCCACTGGAAGCGAAGCAGAATCATGAGCAGCTTCGACGTCCGTGCTAGTGACGCCTGCGCCGTTGGTGTAGTAGTGGTCGTTCAGTGCGAGCACAAATTTTCCCCCGTTAACGCTGCTCTTCCAGCCCTGATGTTTCCAGAGTGCCGCCAAGTCCTACACAGTACAGTTATGCACAATAATTGGAAGGTGAAAGCACCACCTACCGGATCCGAAATCCTGTCGTGTGGGCCCATGGATAATGCACGGATGGTTGCGCGCTCCTCCTGTTGCTGCTGGGCTTGCATCTCAATCTTCTTGCTGAAAAGATCAAAGTTCTTCTCGAACGCCTTGTCCATGTTTTCGGCTAGCTCTTTGGTTAACAGATTCTTGGCGCTCGCAAGGTCTTCATTCGGCGCACTCGAAGCGTTGAGGCGGGCGAGATTTTCTCCGCCCTGGGTGACGAGCTTCTGCAGCGACAACTCATTCTGGAGAACCCCAGGTGCACCGCCATGGTCGTTGAGAAATCTCTGAACCTCTCGCTCATGCGGCGTTTCAAGCTTCCGAAAGACTTCCTCTATCTGCAGCTGGATCGTCTCAACAGTAACTTCGATAACGTCGGTGGCAATCGCGGTGCGAATGCTTAGCGCGAACATCAGCTGTTGCTTATACTTGGAGAATCTCGTGACGTAGTCGGCGAAGTGTGCATCGAAGATTTTGGCCTTGAAAATTTTGGCTAATATGGGGTGGGTATGAGTGGGAGATGGGAAATGACACAGGATGAACACACCGAATGTCTGTTTCTTCATGTACACATCGCACATGTTGATACAAGATTTGATATCCTCCGTGATGGAAACTATGATGGGGCGCAGCCGGCCCTCGAGCGTCGCGCCATCGTAACCAGTGTTCTCGGAATCACGCACATGGCGAAGCCTGCGGAGGCACTCACTCATCGTCAGGCGCCCAGTATCTGCATACGCACCGGAATAACGTGGTCATCATGTCCTGCATCTCGATCATCACCGCGAGCACCTTGTTGTTCTGGTCACGTCTAGCATTGTTAATCTTCATAGCCACCTTGAACCCAAGGACCGCCACTAAAAGAAAAAATACCAGGAAGTAAGTAGCGGCTACGGTCGCAATACGAGTGAAGTCCAAAGCACCTTTCACAAATGGATACAACTCTCCAAGCTGGTCAAGACCCTGTATGAGTACGTTCGACGACTCCACAATCCCAGCAATCTTGCTTGTAATCGACTTGACGTCGGAATTGAGAACCGCTCTAAGCGCATCACCCGCGTGACTGATCGTCGATGCGTTGTCCAAAAGAAATGTGTTGAGTCGTTCGTATGCAAGGTCTTGCGCCTCTAGTTCGAAGCTGGACTTGAGGGTCTTAAATGAGGAGAGGGATTGTAGGATCCGCACCGATTTTCTCCTGCTGATCTTCTGTCGCCGTGAGCGCATCACCCACGCTGTTGGTAGTTGATACATCGTTCGAAAAGTCGAGTCTTTCGTATGCAGGCTTCCGCGGCTCTAGTTGGAAGCTGCACTTGAGAAACTCAGATGAGGGATTGCAGGGTCCGTACCGATCTTTTCCTGCCGATCTTTTGGGACTTCGAGTGGTGTAAGGGCCACTGTGGGTGCTGACCCGACTGCGACAGTAGTGATGGCGTCCGTAGTGTTCTGCCAGTGGGCTGAGTTGATGCCAGCACCTTCGTGTTCATCCTTCGTGCCCTGAGCTGAGTCGATTTCAACACCGTCTTCATCATCTTCAAGGTCATATAGCAGTTGAAACTGTGGAAGACATCATTCACGAATCACGCAACATATCATGCCTGAGCAACCGACCATTCCGAATGAAAAATGACCGAGACGTTCTTTAACGTCGAGCGAATTCATCTGGAAAATTGCTGAGATTGGACGCCAGTGAGCTGCGCAAACCCAGTGAAAGAAATGTGTACCTTCTAGCTCGTCAAGGCGCCACTTCGCAGCCTTGAAAATCGTGTCCAGCGAAGTGCTCATGCTCGTGAACTCAGAGTCGTCAAGGGGGCCACGACCCGCTCGCCGGATAGTATCCCGGTGGTGATTCAATAGGAGGTACAAAAGAGGGAAGATGTACTGAGTGCACATTTAGCAGTCTGGCGAAAAAGTATTCAAATTACTTACGCGATCAATGCGCCGGTGGCCGCTAACTCGCTGAACTGTAGCTGGTTGGTCCAGAAAATAAGATCGCTCTTCCAGCTTGGTTTTCAGCAGTTCCTCCTCCAGTCTTCGGAAATCCTCCGTCAAAATTTTCAGGCGCGGCTCAAAGTGAATTTTCCTCGTGGGCGAGTGTGTTGAGCGAAGCAGAAGGCCTACGCGGCGGATCGCCGGACCGGAAAAATACCTCTTGACGGCCCGCAGATTGGCGGGGTGGACGTATTGCGAAAGAGAGGTCGACTCCGACAGAATGCTTATTATATTTTCCTTGTACCAGGCTACAGTAGGGTACCACCCCACTGCTCAAAACGCTATCCAGTTCGCAAGGCTGTCGAAAGTGTCAACGTCGGCAAGTTAGAATCGTCTAGGATAGGGGGACACACCTCCAGCCATTGGGTTTTTGGACGGTGAAGTTGTTTACTTCCCTGATGCTGACGGACCCCGATCCGTCATCGTCGACAGCCTCGATGATCAGTTTTGAGTTCGCAGTGTTGATAAATCCCAGTGCCCAACGCTCGCCATCGTGCAGCGATCGAATCCCGGCTTGTCCGACGGAGTCGCCGCTCTTCACGAGCTTCTCCTCGTAGTATTCATTCAGAGCGGAAATGAAGTCCTGCCCGTTGACACTACCAGGCCAACGTTGTTCACGCCATATTTTTCGCAGTTCCTTGGCGCAATGATCCGTTCAAGCTGAGGAGAAAAAGGCAACGGTAAACACACCAGATCCAAAATCTTCTTGTGCGGCCCATCGTGGAACGCAGCGAGGATTTCTTCCTTGCTTGAAATCATCGCACTGAGAACTCGGTCGTTTAGCTTCTCAAGTTGGTCGCTCAATGCCCCTATGTGTTTCTCGAGAGCTTCATCTACGTCCTCCGCAAGCTCCTTCTGCAGCAACGTTCTCGCATTTTCGAGCCCCTGTCCCGCCGCGAGGTTTTCTCCATCCATCGCAAAGAGCTGTCGCAGAGCCTCATCGTTTTCAACGCAGTTCTGCGGCCCGCCATTCCTCTCAATGATATTCTGAATGTCGCGTTCGTGAGTCGTCTCGAGCTTTCGAAAGAGTTCCTGCATCTGCTCCTTGAAGTACGCTCCCTGTTGATCGATTTTCTGGCTGATTTCATCTACTACCCCTGCGGTGTAGAGACCCAGGGATGATTGCATCTCTCGTTTATCGTCTGCGAATAATTGCGCATATGTCGCCAGCCGATCTTCGTAAATTTTGCACTTGATCATCTTGGCTGGGGCCAACTGAAAATGCGCACCACATTGGCGGGAGTGCACTCACGAATGAAGCGCTTGTTTTTATACTCTTTGCACGCACTGCGACACGAAGTGACGTGTTCCGCAATGGACTGCACTAATCCCCGCAGTCTGCCTTCCACTGTCAGGCCCTTGACCTTTTTCTTGGGATCGCCTATACGACGCAGGCTGCGCTAGTCATTGATCAGCCGGCGTAAGTGGGGATGATGAGGAACGGAGAAAAACGCACTGAAAAAGCACGACTATTGTGTCTTGTATCTGAAGCTGCAAAGCAAGAACTTTCTTGTCGTTCTCACGGCGCGTTGCGTCGATATTGAGGGCGAGTTTGAACGCCTGGGCCGCAACTGGGACGGACTCGGAAACGATGCAGAGCGCAAGTGACTGACACTCACGACTGATGAACGGATGTATTTGTCCTAGTATGTCCAGTCCAGCCATGATCGTCTTAGACGTTTGCTCAAGGGCGGTGAACTTTGCCTCGATGTTTTTCGGGTCTAAAACAACAGAAAGTACATTCTCTGCGCTGTTGATAGTCGATGCATTCTCCGCAAAGAAGTCGTCGAGTTTGTCCTTCCATTCGTTCACCTGGCTATGGTATGACTCCATGGTCTCGATGGTGTTGTCCTCCGCTTGTGCTTGCGAGGCATGCACAGAGCGGGAAGATTTTAGGGCCGTCGCCTCTCCTTGGGTGTCTCGGGGGCGGCTCGCATGAGTTCGGCGCTCCGGTGCAGGAGCCGGGCGAGACATGGCATACGTGGACGTGCGGACTTTGAGGAAGCTGAAGGTGGGCTGGGTGACAAAAATTAGGGCGGCTGTGACATGGGAGACCATATGATATGGCGCAGTGTTGCCATGCTATCACCGTCGGGTTATGAAAAACTCTCTTGATCACAAACCACCACAATCAGGTTGGGTGGCACCGCCCCCGCTCTCAACAACTCCTCATCCACCGACTTGGTATCGACGTCGGCACTCTACAGCACCTCCAGTGCACTGGAGACGGATGTGAAATGGCAGGAGACGTTGGCACCGGCAGTGCCACTCGACACACCACACTCATTTTCACGGGCCTTTGACGTACTTGCCCTGCATTGGGGGCTCATCCCACTCAAGACACGGCCACATGGCCCGGCATGTTCCCTTATGCCTATGCACTCCTCTTTCACCTATGCCACATCACCTCTTCTCTTTCATCCTCGGGACCACTTCCCGTTTCCAGCGTATCCATTGATGGAACATGCCACCCACCTCCCACCAATTTCGACAACCAGTACACCTCATGGTCGCATACCACTCACGCACACCGAGCTCACTGCTTCTATGCACCCTCCGCCTTCGTTTGGGCACTTTTGCATCAATCCCCGGCTTCCGTTTTGCGGGGGGAGCGCGGGGGCCCGGAAGGGCAATGCACTACCAACATACAAACTTTTTGGGAGGGATCTTCTTTGTACGGGCACTTTTGCATCGATCCCTGGCTTCTGTTTGGGGGCAGAGCGCAGGGGCCCGAAAGGGCAATGCACTACCGACATACGTACTCTGTTGATAGCATTTAGCAAAGTAGCCACATAGGCCGTAAACGACCTGAGCGCTACTCTCCCTCTTTATAAAATTATCCACGTCTGTCTGAAGCCTTTTAAACTCCGCTTTTGGGAGATCACGCCCGAGCTTTGGAAGCGCTGGGTCCAGATCTTCGGAAGCGCTCAACAAACGGCGCTTCCTCGGGGCATTTGGCCCCATGATCAACTTTAAGCGCGTCCGCGCCTATAAAAATGTACACAATGCCAAACTCCGCTTTCTCACCATTAAAAGTTGCCCCGGTCACGGCAGCTTGCTGTCGCCATTCCAATAACCTCTGACTGAGGCTCCAATCATCCCCCTCTTTATAAGATTGCATTTGTCCAAAGCCGTATCTCCATTTACAACTTAATCTAACACTTTCGGTAACACCTTCAGCTTGGCTGTAAAAATCAGTTTCAAACACATTTTCAGCTCAATTTTCTCTGCAGCTCAAACCATTGCTTTCGGCAATGTGGTTAGTCAAGGGGAAATTCCAGTTTTCTGATAAGGAATGAAAGGGGATGGGAGGCCGCGAAGCGGCCGACCGGTCCCTTGTATAAATATACTGAAGTCAAACAAACGCTATCAACCGTCCGGCTGAACGATAAATAAGCGGAGAAGCACCTGGTGTGAATGGTCCGCTTCTATCGGTTCTCCGCAGGCTTTTGCGTGCATGTGTGATTAATTAACCGTTCTCTAAGATTTTGCTCATTCGGCTGTGCTGTATCCCCATCCCCTATTCTGGAACAGAGAAGGGAGAAGTCCGTCCTCTTCGTTTATAAGACAAGACAAGACCGACCGACCAGACCAGACACTGGACTGGATTCTGGAAGCCATGGATTGCCACAACCCCATTCAGATCAGGCACTATGGAACTGCTGTAAGTATTATCTGAACAAAGCGGAGACAACAGGCTGACACTCGGGCTGCGATAACGGTCATCAAAAAGGAAAGCGGCTCCATCTTTTCTCGGGTGCCGAGTCTTTATTTACTTGCGCCGTTGACCAATTTAGTTCTCATCACTACGTGCAATGTGGTGCGCCATCGAAGCTATACAGGTGCCTGCTGAACGTTCAAGCCTGTTGCCTTGTCGGCTGACAAGCATGATGAAGTTTGTTGGCCTAAAAACAAGCACCTTTAGTAACAGACACAAATTAAAGGGTTGAGAAGGATAGAAAGCCTTGACGTTGCTTGAGGTTTGTGGACAATTCGACTTGACAGCAGCAATAGCAGAATGGACGAGAGGTTGGTGAGAGGATACCAAAGTCCTGGAGATGAGTGCAGGTGTCTTTATACACGCGATCTTGCCGAAGTACAGCGGACGCGCGTCCTGTGTGGCAGTAAGAATGAACGCGAAATGATTCAATTCAACTGCTGTGCAAGCATGAGACTCGTCCACTGGGCTGTATGTGCTGGACTTAAAAATGTGTGTACCATTAATGTCCCACGACAAACTATTTATGTCCCAGATTAAATGTTTTGGCCCCGGTGTGGTGGAGGAGAAAGCCCGGCACTTAGGTTCTTGTTTTGGGTCGGTGATCCGAGTAGTGGTCGAGTGGATGGTTCGAATGAAATATGAAAATCGGTCCCGAGCCGTAGAGTGCAAAATGGGTGAGAAAAGAGAGTAAGAAAGTCGAAAAATGTTGTGAAGAGAAGATGAGGTCGTGAGGTGCGAATTTGGGTGTTTGGGTGGCTAAACTGCCCACTGGCGGCGTTACTAGAGTAATGGGCGAGGTCCCTCAGTGGTACCTCTGGGCGAGAGCCCTGCACTGGCCGCGTAGATCATGGTACAAGTGTGATTTCGATGATGTGACTTATTTACGTTACAAACAATAATGTAATCAAGAATAAAAATAACTACAGAGTAAAGGCGAAACCAGCGTGTGGTTGAACTTCCACACGCCGGTCATCCGACCCCTCCACACTGGCGTTCAATCCATGTTGTCCTCCCACCAAACTGATTTGGTTTCGCTACCCTGACATTTGTGTACCGATCACATTGGGATTATGTCCCAGTGTACTGCCCTTTTGGCCCCGGTGCCAAGACATTGTTGTCCCGGTCTTATCCGCTTTTGGCCCTCGGATCAAACCTTTCCCGTTATCATATCAAAGATTTCATGCCCTCAAATCAAACACTTTCCGTCCCATATTTACCGTTCTCCACAGCCCACATCCGATTCTCTCAAAATTTAAGTCTATCCGCATCAGAAAAGAGAGTACTTCTCGGTAAAAAATGTCAACAAAGCATAATATTCAGGTGTTCAACCAGTATCATCCAAAACAGGTAATTTTACCCAGAGAGATGATGCCAATCGGTCCGGCACCACTGTTATTGGTTCATGAGTCTTGGGTATCAATATTCTGGCTTTAATAGATGCTACGGAATCTAATACAGTCCTCTAATGGCTCAGAATGCCTTAGCTGGTGGATCCCTTGAACAGACAATTTATTTCTCTCCTCTATCAGTACTGCACACAGTGCAAGGGCAACCTTAAGCTCGGCGCGGAGCGCGGAAACTAGCGGGGGAATCCGAAGTATAAATATGGGTACTATAATACAGGAGCGGGAATACTACGCACCTAGCCGGGGGGGATCCGAAGAGAAGAAAAGATGAGGATTCCCACGCTAGGCGAAACCTTATATACTAATTAGTAGCTACCCAGTAGCACGTGTCCGGAGGTATCTACAATGATCCCGGGCCTGATCGCATAGCACGTGCCAGCGAGAACGGGCGGGCAGAAGGTCGGGGGCAATGGCCGGAGGGAAAGCCAGAACGGAAACCGGAGCGGAGGCCGGAGCAATAGCCAGAAGAATAGCCGGAAAGGCCGGAAAGGCGCGCAGAGCGGGGGTTCCCCTGACACACAGGTGTAAATTGAGTGTGGGTTCAAGACGGGTTCATGAGTCTTGGGTATCGGTGAAACGGTGCACTAGGGTGCGGCCGTGAAATCTAATGGATTGACTAGTGAGAAAAGCGAACTAGTCACTCTACTCAAACCAACCAAAACCAAAACAAATCACTAATCCTAATCCTAATACTCGTGTGTGTGTGTTCGGGGAAGTAGGGTACATATCACCCGTCAAGAGGGTGTGCAAGTTTGGAATAAGACTTTGTTTCAATATCAACTATGCGGTTTAAGCATGGTTATGCTGGGATAGCAGGGACTTCACGCCAACAGGATATCAAGACTCAAGTTAAACCTTAGACTGTTCAAGTCTTCAGTTTCTTTGTGAGCGGCAGAACCTAACACTACTGGCAGCTAGCCAAGAAGTAGAAGGTAGGACAGACTATCAACAGACAGACACTACTTCAATATCAACCAACACTGCACGAATGGCGGCGGTATCAACGAAACGGGGGCGGTTAGACAGAAGGTGGACGCTGGGCTAAGGCGCGGACAGTTACACTGAAGGCGGTGGTTTCACTTCTACTAGCACAAACTAGTCTTTAGTCCTGGAGGCCTAAAGCGCTGCTACAGGAGACAAGAGAGTACAATTTACACAACAAGTCTTAGTCCTGGAGGCCCTAAAGCGCTGCTACAGGAGACAGGTTGGTGCAGGTTGAGCGGGGCTCTTATATCAATGCAATTGGTAGTCTTTTCGACGTCCCGTATCTCTTAGTCTTTTCTCTGTGTCTGCAAGTCTTATCTGATTTCTTTCACAAATCTAGAGTCTACTATATTGCCCGTATATCTGGGGGATAGTTACTGGCTAATACAGAGTACACAGCTGGCTTTTATACATTTCAGAGAGAAGTAAAGGAGATGGACGGAATGAATAGGAACAATAAAGGGTGGGAGCCCGAGTAGTGAATGGCCAATGGCGTAGAAGACATTCTCAACCAGGGGTATTATGACCTGCTACCGGGGCTAGTCCACATGTATTTCTCTATCTAGCATGCCATAAGACGTGCTTAGTTGTCTTGGTTTCCATCTTTCTGACTGAGCAAGTTGGTCATTGCTGACTAGTCAAGTCAGTCTTAGTCAAGTTTTATTTAATTTCTCTATCAGTCCCGCACTTCACAAGCTCAGTGGAGCTCAAGCGGATTGACAAGATAGTGCGGCGCTATACTGGCAGACCAGTATAGTGACCAGTGAAATATAGCACGGCGCTATTCTGTAGTGCCAATCCTCATCAATCATATCAGTAAATCCTTGATACGAGGCCCGCATCTTTCTAACGGTCAGATCTGCCCGAGTAACCACAGTGATGGTTAACTCAGTAACATGTCTTCATCCCAATCTAATCAGTTGGTCGTATACACAAAATGGCGCAGCGCTATATCTCTGCCGGCCCTAATGTGGTTGTACCAATCCTGACTTCGTATATCTTGTTTTAATAGTCATCAGACTATTCAGCGGCCGTTGAGGTGGCAAGTCAATAATTCTGAGTAGTTCCCTGATGTTTCACCTCCAGCACATAAGATAATGGCTTACTGCCACCATCTATAGCTCAGTGTAGAATATCATAGTCAGGATGTAACAGCCTTTTGGGCTGCCTTGTCAAGTCTACTCAATCCTTCATAGTTGATTTGTTACACTGACTTTCGGCCATCAATAGTGTAGCCTACCACCCAAGGGAAGGTGTATGCTCATAATCTAATGCCTCACTTCTGCCCGCTAATAGGTTCAAAATGAAATAAAAACTGGTGTTTCATGCATGTTTTGGTACACGCCCTATCATCGGTATTAGGGGTCTCATAGATACCAGAGCATCTAACACAGTCTTCTGCTGGCTCAGAATACCTTAGCTGGTGGATCCCTTGAACATACAAATTTATTTCTGCTGCCATCAGTACCGCAAACAGGTGTAAATTGACAGTGGGTTTACGATGGGTTCGTGAGTCTTGGGTATTGGTATTAGGGGTCTAATCGATACCAGAGCATCTAATACAGTCTTCTGCTGACTCAGAATACCTTAGCTGGTGGATCCCTTGAGCATACAAATTTATTTCCGCTGCCACAGTCTTTTACTGCCTCAAAATACCTTAGCTGGTAGATCCCTTGCACCTATGAATTTAGTATTGGCTCGCCCATATCAATGTGATAAGTGGACATCTGATTTGTTCTAAATGCTAACATGTCTCCAGCTTTTGTGCAATTCTGTCCCAATGTAACTCCTTTTTGGCCCCGGTGCCAAGCCATTGTTGTCCCGACATTATCCATTTTTGGCCCTGGGATCAAACCTTTTTGGTTATCGCATCAAAGATTTCAGGGCAATCTGCGAATTCAAAATTGGATTACCAATCATGCCGATTGACGATTGACGTGGACTCACCACCCGCATCTTGAATGCAGATGGGCAATTGATGGCTTTATACGGGAACCAGAGCAAGCCCTGCACTGTTTACCTGCTCAGACTTGTGGCAGAACTACCTTATTTTAGTCCTCCCCTGCTCCAGCTGAGGTTCGACCACTAAACTGATTCTGCTAAGCCTTTTCAGTTCCACAAGATTCCTTTTTGGCTCATCCCATCAAATGGTTACGGTCCCGCCATCAAGAACTTTTGGTCCTATGTTTACCGTTCTTCTCAACCCCCGGGCGGATTAACTTGATCTTGGAGGCTGTATGGAAGGAAATGAGCTTAACTGTTATGGAAAATTGTTCACTTCGCAGTTGGTTGAGCCTGATTTCTATGTCAGGTTAGAAAGTTATCCAACTGCAAGATTTAATCTAGTACGCAAGTGTAAAACGGTCCCATCTAACAAGGAACTGAGTGATAATACCCATGCAATCTGATGTATCAACAGTTGTCCAAATTGGGAACTCAACTTGACTCCTCTTTCACTTCCCAATGCAAATTACGTCAAGCCAGATTTATAAGAAGTGTAAGGTGGTCCAATGAGGATGGGCTCCAAGACTGACCCAAATGAACTGAACATAGAAGAGCCACACGTCCTGCATTCCTCGCGATGATGGATTGCTGATTGAAAGTTTGAATGAGCTCAAGAACTTGGGAACGGCAAGAACAGACTGGAGTCATGTGGGATGGGATGCACAATTGAAGCTGGTCAGTCAAGTCGAGTCGGCTCTGGGGCCGGAGGGGAACTGAGTTGCAGAGACAGCTGAAACAGTTCGAATAGGATGCCGCAAAGACATGTGAGTTCACCCATGGTAAGAGATTGAGATAGAGCTCGACACAAATGATCTGATAACTTCCAGTGGAGCAGAAGACCAGATGGTTGAGGGCACCTTCAGAATGAGTACCAGTCAAGAAGACATTGAGGACGGTTGAATTCAAGAGCCAAGAGCAAAATGATTCAATAGAGAGTGGGTGGTTGCAGAAATTCGAATTGCCTGTGAAACTTGGGGGCGTAAATTCAAAGTGGGAGCGGGCAAATACAGTGACAGCAAAGGCGCCGGAAACTGTCTTTTATCTTCACCACGGGGATACGGCCAGAGTGAGAGAAATTGAGTGGGCTTGCGGCACAGTGAGAAGAATACTGCGGCACAGTGAGATGGATACTGCGAATCGGAAATGTGAACGGACATCTGAAGAATAAATGGGGCAAGACTGCAAGAGCTCAACCACGAGACGGGAGGCAGGAAACAGAGAAGAGCCTGGATGGGGAATATACCACAGCCGAGCGAGTCAAAGAACGGTGATTGATGTGCTCAGAACCTATATAAGAAACACACAAATAACCCCACTTGACTCGAGAGCGGCACAGAAACAGTCCAGAGACTGTTCCAACAACCAACAAACAAATCAAACGGCAATATATGCACGTTTCCAAAGATCCCGACGAGTTACAGCCCCTAGTACAGGGCCTTGTAAAGGTTGTAGGGAGAGGTTTCGTATCTCAAAGAGATAATAGAGCAAACTGCGTAGAACGTGTTTCTAGACACAGTGGAAACATTGTTTCCAAACAAGATAGATTTATAGCTTCGCAGCGTGTGTGTGTGTGTGTGTCCAAGCGACAGAGAAACAAGTTTAAAGTAGTCCCGTAGACTCAAGTAAGGCCCCTAGTTTATAGGCCAAGAACGTTCACAGAGCTTTCCCTAAAGAGGTACTTTCTGAGCAACGCCAGCAGTCACGTTTCCAAAGTTTTCCCTTGACGGTACTTTCTGAAACCCGCTCCGCAAACAACAACAATAACATTTCTTTCAACAGAGTCCCAGATCCAACAGATTCTCAGAGTTCAGACAGTTTCCAGGCAAAGCCCAAGTACGTTTCCAGAATAATATATGATTCAGAAACAATTAAGATTTCGACTAATAGTGCTACTCTATAAGAGTGCGTTCGCCGAGGATCCCAGATCAACCCAATGCGCAAGCGTATAGCCTACTAGTTCGGGGGAAGATGCTGTGTCCATCGTAGAAACACCCTCGGATACTTATACAACCGCCAAGACACTGTTACAAAGCCCAAAACACAATCCCAATGAGTCAAAAGTCCGTTTATCCGTCTCTTTAACCGCGTTTCCGTCGGTTGTTCTTCCGAGCGTCGCCTCCCATTGGTTCCCAACTGTGAGCACGCCATGTTCCCTTGCCAATTACGAGGCAGGAACCCGTCAGCAGCACCCCTGTATTATTCAGAGGGTGTGTCGATCACCGATAGATCGGCACTGCATCTCGTTCGTCCTGTTTCTGCTTCAACTCAAGTTTCCCCTTGGTTCCAAGTACGGAACTTGATAGTACTCCTTTGTAGGTCTCGGTAGATACCCGTTTCTCTAGGGTTTCCCAGAAAGGGTTCTTGAGAAAGAACCTTAGAACGCCTTTAGAGTTGTGATCCGGATCCACAGAATAGCCGACCACCTGTTTCGGTGTATCCGCATCCGATGGAAACCGGCAACTCTGGCAACCGAAACACTCGTGACCGAACACGTCTCCCCTAGCGTCTCAACACAACACAACACATTGCCAACTCCCGTTCCCTTGACCCGTTTCCGTTGCTTAAGTGAATGTTGGAAACAAGTCAACAGAAGTTCCTTGACTTATTATCTGGCTGCACGTTTCCCTTACAGTTTTCAGGGCGAGACTAGCCAATGGACGTTCTAATTCCTTAGAACGTCCACCCGTTTCTCTGTGGTTCGCCCAACAGCTACCAGGAACCAGTACTGTTGCATAGAAACAACAGTTTCAGCAATGAGCACGATCAGAAACACGCAAAATTACGTGTATCTAACCATGGCCCATGGCCCAATTACTGGCTTATCAACGGGAGAAGGAGAAATATGACCATGCTGACGCGGTGATTGATGTGCTCAGAACCTATACAAGAAACACACAAATAACCCCACTTGACTCGAGAGCGGCACAGAAACAGTCCAGAGACTGTTCCAACAACCAACAAACAAATCAAACGGCAATATATGCACGTTTCCAGAGATCCCGACGAGTTACAGCCCCTAGTACAGGGCCTTGTAAAGGTTGTAGGGAGAGGTTTCATATCTCAAAGAGATGATAGAGCAAACTGCGTAGAACATGTTTCTAGACACAGTGGAAACATTGTTTCCAAACAAAGTAGATTTATAGCTTCGCAGCATGTGTGTGTGTGTGTGTCCAAGTGACAGAGAAACAAGTTTAAAAGTAGTCCTGTAGACTCAAGTAAGGCCCCTAGTTTATAGGCCAAGAACGTTCACAGAGCTTTCCCTAAAGAGGTACTTTCTGAGCAACACCAGTAGTCACATTTCCAAAGTTTTCCCTTGACGGTACTTTCTGAAACCCGCTCTGCAAACAACAACAATAATGTTTCTTTCAACAGAGTCCCAGTTCCAACAGATTCTCAGAGTTCAGACAGTTTCCAGGCAAAGCCCAAGTGCGTTTCCAGAATAATATATGATTCAGAAACAATTAAGATTTCGACTAATAGTGCTACTCTATAAGAGTGCGTTCGCCGAGGATCCCAGATCAACCCAATGCGCAAGCGTATAGCCTACTAGTTTGGGGGAAGATGCTGTGTCCATCGTAGAAACACCCTTGGATCCTTATACAACCACCAAGACACTGTTACAAAGCCCAAAACACAATCCCAATGAGTCAACAGTACGTTGATCCACCTCTTTAACTGTGTTTCCGTTGGTTGTTCTTCCGAGCGTCGCCTCCCATTGGTTCCCAACTGCGAGCACATCATGTTCCCTTGCCAATTACGAGGCAGGAACCCGTCAGCAGCACCCCTGTATTATTCAGAGGGTGTGTCGATCACCGATAGATCGGCACTGCATCTCGTTCAACCTGTTTCTGCTTCAACTCAAGTCTCCCCTTGGTTCCAAGCACGGAACTTGATAATACTCCTTTGTAGGTCTCGGTAGATACCCGTTTCTCTAAGGTTTCCCAGAAAGGGTTCTTGAGAAAGTGGTGGTGGGCACCGACCACATCAGTGATGGCAACTGATGGGAACCAATGATCTGAGCCCACCTCCAAAACATGGTTTGTACTTTGGGGTGAGAGGGAGGAGAGAGGAAAATTGGGTAAAGGGCGGAAAAGACTGTGATGAACATTATCTATCACCATATAGAGCGCTTTTTTCGAGTTTGAATTTGTGAAGACTTACAACTTGTGCATATCAACGGTGAGGCGACAAAATCACCAAAAGGAGCTTATATTAGTGGAGTTTGGACCCAAAAACACGTCCGGGTCAATATGCCAACGCGTGATTGTGACCCAATCTGATGTAGTGGTACATCTATTATTTGCCCGTCAATTTCCTTAATTGGCTTGTGACCTGATGTGTCCATCCCACATCACCGCCGTCGTCTCCCGCTCATCGCGTCGCGCAAGGCTGCCGATAGCCCCAGACTGGTATGATTCTCCCGCAAATATTACTGGAAAGGTATTGACCTAGTTCAATGCTGGATTCTAGGCTGCAAAATGCCCAGGGTACCTAAGACTGGCACATCTTGGAAACAGGACTCGCAGAAAAAGCAGTCCGCTTGTGTTAACGCATTCCAAGACCACATCAAACTTCTCACAGCCTCCTCCGAGCAAAATGTGGGCCATTCTGGACTAGAAATGGCAGCAGAGTTTGTATGGGAGCACTACTACAGCGACGATGAGAATTTTTGGCGAGTTTGAGGGTGATGCGGCCATATTTTAATTTGATGTCATTAGTATAAAGTACATACTTACTATTGTAACACGTTCCGTGGTTGCTGGAAGTCTAAATTGTGTCAGAGAATGGAGGAGAAAACAATTTAGTTACCGGCCTTCCCATCAGCCCATCGTGATGTGGTCGCTGCCCACCACCAGAGAAAGAGCCTTAGAACACCTTTAGAGTTGTGATCCGGATCCTCAGAATAGCCGACCACCTGTTTCGGTGTATCCGCATTCAATAGAAACCAGCAACTCTGGCAACCGAAACACTCGTGACCAAGCGCGTCTCCCCTAGCGTCCCAACACAACACAACACATTGCCAACTCCCGTTCCTTTGACCCGTTTCCGTTGCTTAAGTGGATGTTGGAAACAAGTCAAAAGAAGTTCCTTGACTTATTATTTGGCTACACATTTCCCTTACAGTTTTCAGAGCGAGACTAGCCAATGGATGTTCTAATTCCTTCGTTTCTCTGTGGTTCGCCCAACAGCTACCAGGAACCAGTACTGTTGCATAGAAACAACAGTTTCAGCAATGAGCACGATCAGAAACACGCAAAATTACGTGTATCTAACCATGGCCCAATTACTGGCTTATCAGCGGCACCAGAATGATAGGATTTTGCAGATGACAGAACTGGAAAGTCATTGTCAAGGACACAGTTACCTCTTACTTTTGCATGGGCTATTGCAATTCACAAGAGTCAAGGAATTACTCTTGAAAAAGCAACAATTGACATTGACAACAAGGATTTCTCTTCTGGCCTGTCTTTTGTTGCTATTTCTAGAGTCAAAACACTTCGCGGCATAGCTTTCCGGAAATCATTTGGGTGGGCCTGGTTGCAAAAACCAGTTACTGAATCAATGAGGATGCTAGAGCAGAACACTGCCCACTGGGCTAGACTTGGTTTTCTGTTAGATACTTATGGTATGGACCTTAGCGAGTATGTATTCGATGTTAATTGAAAGTAGTAAGTCTTCATAATTCACAAATCATAACTGGAACTCTGTATTAGCGAGCTCCCCCTTACGTATCCGGGCACCGGAATACAAAACATATTCTCTGACTTGTATGCCATCCACATTCACAGCAGAAGGATTGGGTATGCACGAGCATTGATGCGAAGACGTGATCACGCGATTTGATGTGTCTGTCACAATGTGACATTCTCCCATCCACTGTTGAAATACAATGTTCAAAAAGGATCACAAGCCACCTGCTGGAGGAAATATCGACAAAACCACACATTCAAATATTATATGACGAAAAAGTGCATATATGTTGCCCAGCCAAAGTATAAAGCTGTCGCAAGTCAGGGAAGTCTGATTCGTTCCAAGAGTGGGTTTATGGGAGGGTATATACATTGTCTAGGACAAGTTTACAATGTATCCAGCATTAATACACCCACATAAGTTTGTGTACCAATACTTGTACATCTCCGGGTTATAAGCGAGGGATGGGGTAAACCTGGGGCAGGTCCCACATGTCGGAGGGCACATCCAACATCACCAGGACAGAAAAGGAAAGTCCGAGGACATTATTCATTTTTGCCTCAAAAATAGTTGATGTTTCATATGATGGCCTAAGTGCACCCACCCTCTATTTACAGGTGATCTCGGAGTTCCCGTGCCACAGGACAGGTGGTTTGACACCCTCCACGCCCAACAGATTAAAGCACCCGCCCTACTATTGAAGTTGCGTCCAACTTTTGGACTCCCACGCAACTTTTGTTGATAGGTTCAAGTCCCTGTGTTCACAAGTTTTGGGTGTGTTGCCCTCAGTTTTTCGTCTATAGATGATTCTGTTTACCTACCAAACAGTAGATAGTTTGGCCGGCCTCTCATGCTTCCTTGATTTTATGCACATTCTAATACTAACTTGATGACTGTCCCCTCAAACCTGATCGCCGCGTACCGGCATGTCACATGTGCCGAAACTCCCACGCCTTCCTTAACAGTTGAAATATTCCTTGCATCCTACACATGCTGCCGTCGATTTCATGGGCAGTTTGGAAAACGCACTTGGCCCTGATTAAGCACCCAGCATGTGAGATTCAATTTTCCTGTCTCACAATAATCAATAACAATGCATTCTCTGAGAGAAATTATGTGTTGGAGGTAGGAGAGGCATCGGCGAGTACATTTGATTGCTTTCTCCAATTTCAGTACTATTTGGCCCAACGTAGATTTCTTTCAAGATTTTACATTGCAATTCTGTCTGAGATAGGGGTGAACTTTCCGTTTTAGTGATCGGTATGTGCCGGCCCGAGATCAAAACATGATTGGATGTACTTACGCCCAACTTCTTCCTCAGCTACAAATGATGTTTCGTCCTCATCCGCAATGGCGACACCTTCGGCGGTGATTTCAGCGGGCAGGCGTGGGTACGGCGCAAGCACAGGAGGAGGAGAAGCGGCGATTGGGACCGAGGCGGCGGAGAGGGTTGTTGTTATGGTGAGTATTTCTTTTCGGGATTCTGGGGATGTGTGGATTGCGAGTAGGGCTACCGCCCGTGAACCGCAACAGCTCAACGGCAGCCGTCGAACGGGTGCCGTGCCCGTCCCGTTGGCAAGTTTTCCTACCTTCCAATGGCCCGTTGAACGACGGCCGTGACGGCCGTTGAAACGGGTCTTGCAAAGGTACTTTGAAACCACCCATTTTAGCATTTTTTCAGTGCACAGATGTGTATATCCACCAGGCTCCCCCATTGAATGCCTCTCTTGTTTGCATTGGAGTGCTGTTGGTTATAAACAGGCAGTAGATTTCTTTGGTTGCGCTGCCCGGCAAACTCCGAGGCTGATTGCCGAGGTTCAACTACAAGTTTGAGGTTGTTTCCCGGCAAACAACGAAGGGATGCTGAAATGGGTGGTAAACCATAAGATAAGGGGAATCTGAGTCAAAATTCGCCGGTGTATTGATGAAATTGAGGTGAAATAGCGAAATGAATCAACCACCCGTCATTACGGCCGTAAGAGTCCGCGCCATCTTCGTCACTTCGTTACTTCGCTTAGGAACGAGAAAGTTCGTGAGTTTGATCGTATTCCGTGAAAGTTTGTGACTTCGGCTGGATTTAGTAGAACTTCGTTACTTCCTCTGCACACCGTGAAAGCTCGTCACTTGGACGCAGTGAGAATAACCACATGACCACGGCCGTACATGTGGAGAGTGCACGGGCAGTCAGCCGGGACCAACGGCGAAACGCGGCGCACTTAGTGAAATTAGAACAGCGGCACATGTGTCCGCATCAGCGGCACTTCGCACACCATCAGCGTCTCATGTGCCGCCCTTCGAATAACGAGCCGCACTTCCGCGGGCGCGTTCTGGGCGCTAAAGAGGTGGACTCCGCGACTCAGATTTACTAAAAAAACACAGATGTATTCAAGTAAACTAGTTAATACAAGTGTAATATCATAAAGTAGAATGAAATTTTCAGCCTAAATGCAACGACAACGATGGACGCGACCCACAAGACTCGGTAGTCCCAGAAATTCGATAAGAAAAAGGGCCCGCATCGCAATACAAGTCCGCCAAGCCATTAATCAGCTCAAGGTCGGCTCTCGAGCACTGTGTCGGCATTTTTACGTCCCCCGAGCGAGACGGAGCACGATGTAGAACTGTGTACTTACTGAAGGCTGGCAGCTGTGATTCAATCCATCAACAATGCATCAATACACGTCTTGACGCACCGAGGAGCCGCTGACCGACGATTTGCGGGGAATGGCGGTAATACAAGGGGTGCGGTCATCTGTTGGCTGGCGCATCAGAAGGCACAAGTGCTTATGTAGATTGCGACACAAGTTTCTCACGTAGTCATGAGTCTTCTAATTGCCAACGTCGGTGCCTGAAATCGTGTCCGCATTGCTGAGCGTCGGGTGGGGGAATTGGGCGGGACGCGATGGTGGTGGCGGTAGGAACGAAAGGTAAGATGCACAGCTGCCACACCATCGCCGGCCACGCATGTGCACGGAAGTGACGAGCTTTCACCATAATTTAGTCGAGGTGACGAGCTTTCCCAGTTATTCGTTGAAATGACGAGCTTTCACACTTTTCCATCAAACTCACGAACTTTCTCGTTTCTAAGCGAAATAAGCGAAGTAACGAAGTGACGAAGGTGGTTACTACTCCGGCCGTCCCGTCACCCGTCCCGTCCCGTTGGAGCTGTGGAAACCAGAAAAACGGCCGCCAAATCGACGGCCGTTGCCGTTACGGTAACGGGCGGCAGCCCTAATTGCGAGACGACGCTTCCTCTCTGCGTGGCCTCTCGATTGCAGCTTTCCAATCTCGCTCCCACCATGCACTCTTTCGTGCCGAATAGACTATCGTCCCCTCACTTCCAGACGACACAGTTCTCGCGGTCCTTGTGCGCCTTTCCTTGCGCATCCTACACGTCTTCCCCGCTGCCACGCTCGCAGTCCCGCCACCGCCTTCATCACCGGCGTCAGACGCAGGACACCGAATATCCTTCAGCAGCACCACCACCACATCCCCTCCCTACGGTGCTCCTCCTCACGGACATATATATATCCAGCCCACCCAGCACCACCGCCTCCTCAACGCTTTCACCGGCCTCACCCATTTCCACCGCCACGCCACGCCCATCTCTGCGCTACACGGCCGGCTCCTCGCCTTCCTCGCGCCGTCGCCCGCCGCCTCACCTGTCCTCTCTGGCACGGGTGCACCGCTCGTGAGCTGGGGACATACGCTCGGCCGCTTCTTCTCGCGCTGCGCACCGGTGGCGAGTGCACTTTCTGCTAGTGTATTTTCGGGCGGGGAGCCCGCCGTTGCCTGCGTCGCTCGCCTCTACGGCGGGGAGCGGGCGCGGATGCGGTGAGCGCCTGGGTGAGGGTGGTGGATCTGGCGCCACTCCTGAACTCTGCAGGTGGTAATCACTGCATTCAGACCCCCCCGTAGGCACAGGTCTGCCGGATCCCAGTAGGCATATGTGTAGGCAGACCACGCCGACCTTTGCCGATCCATCTGCCGAGGTTGGTCTACGTGTTCCGGCCGGAATAGGCGGACCCTACCTCGGCCAGGGTCGGCCACGATCGGCACACCAGCATCAGCTCGGATCGGTCAACGTGGGCAGGCCTCGCGTAGGCAGACACGCTAGACCAACATAGACCAACATAGACCTGGATAGGCGCATCTCGGCAGAGATCTGCGAACATAGGCACATGTGTGCCTATGGGGGGGTCTGAATGCAGTGAATGGAAGGAAGAATACTTCAGGAAGAGAGAGGGAAGCAGCTGTGTGACGTACACGCATTCGAAGTGGGGCGCGCGGCCGTCTGTAGGCTCGCCTTCGCGGGGGGCGGCACGCGTCTCCTCGTCGTGGCGGGATGGCCTCGGCGCGAGCGTTCGGGGCATCCGTTCTGTGCCCCTCTCTCCTCCGGCACCATCACCCGCACCCTCACTCTCCCCCCGCGTCTACGCACTACGGCGTGGGCTCACGGGCGCGGTCGTCGAGTCCGTCGCGGATGCGCGGGACGGGCGGTTCGTTCGCGACGAGGAGGAGGACGGTGCCTGTGTTTACGGTGAATCCATATGGAGGAAGGGCGGATGTGAGGAGCCATTTGGGCGGGAGGGCGAGGGATGCGGAGGATAAAGGTGTGGGTGCAGGCGTAGCTGGTGCGGCACCGGGTGTAGGTGGAGTGGGGGAAGAGGGCCAAGTACATGCGCGTGTGCGGATGTGGTTGCCGCTCCAGCAGAATAACCAGCAGCAGGGAGACGTGGAAGGTGAAGCGCCGCCACCGGTGCTCGGCATTGCGTTCGTCCCCGCTGCTAGCACGACGAGCAGCAGGGTCATGGTGGCGCAAGCACGAGAGGTGTCCAGGACGTCCTCGTCTTCGATCCCGCGTGGTGCGATCCGCTGGACTATACGGCGAGCGGTCCAGTGGAGCAATACAATCGTCTCAAGGTTTTTTCGAAGAAATTCATCACCTATCTCATTTATTTTGCTTGAATCTTAAGAGTTTTAATCGTATACGCCAGTGAGGCAAATGCACGGAAATCGAATGGCGCTACTTCGTAGGTCCTGAGGGTCGATATGTCATTCCGAGTCTGCACAAGGTGACTGTTGAAGTGAGGAGGAATCAAAGTCAGTCATTTTCGCCGAGATGACTGCGCACAATCGGCTTTATTCACACTGGGGATTACCAAATTTTAGGCTGCCGTAGGTGTGATTTTAAACTTCAAGTATTCGTCCTAGGACATGTCTATTGTATGGGCCATATACTGTACAATAATTCGGGGACATAATGAAAAAAAAGCACACCTCGATTCCTCGAAACAAAAAATGGAGCACAACTTTCAAAAGTGGCTTCTTGAAGGAAAAGTGACACAACTTGGAATTGCGGCTTCGGTTCAAATTCTCGGTCACGGAGTTTGTATACTTACAGTTTAACTGGTACTGCATCCTGTCTGCTCCTAGATTGCTCCTAGATTTACCGCTTCTTCGGGTATTGAAAACTAAAGCCATTGAAATACTGTTTTGTACTTTGATCATATTTGCAGGGAAGCTGGTGGGATATCCGACTAGCGTTGCGTTCCAAGGCTGACTCTGCTGAGATTGCGAAGTCTGGTCGAGCTGTTTTGCATAGGGTACGGCAGAAATTGATGGGCTCGCCGAGCTCTGCCCGTGCCGCTCTGCCGAACCACTAGGTTGTTGTCGCTTGAAGTTCTGGTTCCTCGTACTGTCTCTGGGGTGGATCTTATTCAGATGGAACCGAGTGTGTTCTTCTTTTTTTGGACAGATGTTTTTTTGCAAAACACGCTGTACACGGTGTGCGTTTCACGCGAGACTTCCAGTCAAGTTGTGCTCTTTTTTGCATCATTTCGGGTCAAATTGGGCATTTCTCAGCCATTTTTCACGAAGTTGTGAACCTTTCTATTTTTTGTACAGTATATGTGCCATAGTATTGCACCTACCTAATACATATGGATGCAATAGGAAGGTATACTGACATTTAAAACAAAAAGCAAACAAAAACAGCTAACAAAAAATTCGCTTTTGATCCATGCAACGCCTGGAGCATAATATGACTGGGGCACCCTCCGAAATTTCACTCCTGATCCCCCTTGAGTTGACCGCATATTTCATTCAATCCCCAAACGTGAAATAGTCAGGCATTCTCGACTAGGATGGTCTGCGAAATCAACCTCTCCGTCTCTGCCGACCGAGGTGTGATTGAGCACTTGAAGGGCAGAGGTTGACTGGGATGGCCGGTCACCATCAACTCGCAATCGGTAAAAATAAACAACATACGTGACCATCGCGGAAAGATATTCATACGTAGGTTCGATGATGTCCCCATTCTCGTCTGCCGCTTTTTGTGATATCAAAAGTCGCGAGGATGGATGCTATCGTAATCCAAACCGAGGAGTACGCGAACTGTTTTCCGGGACAGACTCTATGAACAGTGTGAGGGTAGCAACAAATTTCATGGCTTATGTCATGCCTTCGCCCGAACCCGAATGCAGTGTCAAGCGGGCTGCCCAATGCAAGGTTCGGTTTGCCATCCAAGAGCCAGCGCTCGGGCTTAAAACTATGCGAATCTGGATAAGTAGTCTGGACTCGATGAGTACAGGAGTAGTCGAATATTCTCTGCGCATACTTCATCATGGAAGATGGCCCTGGAGTATGGTTTGAATTTGCTTGAGTCAAAATTTCGACCAAAACCTGAGACTCACCAGACATTTGCCATAACAATGGATTTTGCCGGAATACGATAACCGTGGTATTCATCCTCAGCTTCTATAAAGTGAGGGACGGCTCAATGGAGACGTTAAAATCATCCGTACGCGAGGATGCAAGACGACGAACCGACTGGGCCTGAGGGAATCCAACGAAACACTTCTTTAACAAGCGAGGAGACATAGAGCAAAAATGGCTCGTCCGCGAAATTCGGAAGCCGTCCGTCACCGACAACAGAGTCGATTTCCTCTTGAGCTTTTCTCTGGGCGTCAGGATTTGAAAGCATGGCAAGCACGAAGTATGAGATTGTCGACACAGTCGTGTCTACCCCGCTGACGTACATCGCGCCGGCCACTTCTTTTACAGCCCGTTCCTCATCAGGGTGCCTTATTTTACCCAGTTGAGTGGAAGTGAAGGAAATCGGCGCTGTGCCTGCCGCCTGAGAAAATACTGCATTACCCCTAGTTGAACTCTTTGAGAGATCGCCACCCACCATGTTCCGCTTCACCTCGGCAAAGGGCGCATCGATCATAAGCTCAGAGAGCTCCCGCCATTCTCTCGCGAGACGTTTGAATCCGGCTCCGGGGAACCATTCCGGAAGGTATTTCAGGGCCGGAATGGAGTCCTGGACCGATCAGGCTCGACGGCGGTATCGAAACAAGTATTACCTGGCTTACCACCAGAAACCTCCCGGGAATTATTGCGTGTGCCATTGCTCGCATTGCGTCTTCGGCCCGCTTGACGTGGGGATCATTCTCCGGACGAACGACGATCCCGTATGCAGCCCATAAAATTACTTCCCCGGCCATGCTACCAATCGAGATGATATGATTCACAAGATAGACTCGAGCTGCAACTCACTGTCGGATATGATGCACGAAATTTTCTGGGTCACGGACGAGGCGACGGAGAAGTTCATGACAAGCAGTGTGCTCCTTGGGATACTGTTTCAGCACAGCGGTGGGATTGAAGGTTTGGTAAAACTGTCTCCGGAGGTTGCGCCTGCATCCAACTACAGTCAAAGTGGTGTTCACCTATAGACGCACTGCACATACCAGCGTTCACCTGAAAATAGCTCAATTTCACGTTGAGAGGGCACAAGTGTCGTCGCATAGGATACCATATTTTATGAATCCTGGTAAACATGTCAACGTGTTGAATACTTTGAGGTCCAGCTGCAAGCGTACCGAAATGAAAATCCCATCCCATAAGTTCGTTGACCATCGGCATCGGAGGCCTGGTAACAGTGTTACTCTGCAAGTCAGGTCTCGCGAGAGAGGCCTTGCCTGTGTGAATATTTGTCAGATCTCTTCTCAAGCAGGTCGATGGCCGTTTGCATGGATGAGAGCACAATAACCGAGGTTCCCACAACGTTCAAATGAAGGATATCAGAGTCTACGAAATGGTCAAAGATGTTGCAGATCGTGCAGATCGCGTACTGTATCGCTGACTCCACGTCATGTAGGTCTCCCACTCATAGCTGGATGGTATCGCGAACAGATGACCTATAAGCGGAAGTCTCCTAGGCCCTGGAGGCAAGGGGAGCAGATTTTTGCGCGAGCGATGGCCAAGATAAAGCAGAAGGATAGTAGTAGATGTACAGACAAAGTAGAGCAGCATACTGAGAGGAGCGAGAGCCATCAAGACACAGATCGAATCCTCGCCCGCATCTCTTCTCTTCTCTCTCTTTATGAAATAACGGGTGTCTGTCTGAAGCCTTTGACGCCCTGCATATGGTCTTTTGTGACCGAGACTGTGGGCCCTCGCACGCCACCAGAACTGCACGGAACCCAAACTCTAGATGCTCCCATGGCAAGCGCTCATATCCCCTTGCCGCCTTCGGCATCCCGTACACCACAGGCCGCATTTCGTCAGATTTCGTCCGTTGAGCGGCCATTGCGCAGATAAACTAGATCCATTCTCATGGCAGGCGTCAATTCTCCCGTGTAGCGGTGAGCGTCCTGCTCGCTTGATTCATTTCAGCGGCGTCATACATTGATATTGTCAACTGAACTCTGCAACTCAAGGAATCAATCACTAAAATTGACGATGCTCCGTCGTCCGAGGGTGTATTTTCGCGTCATTGCGGCGAATAGTTGTCAGCTTTGCGCTCAACTCAAGCAATAGTACGGCTGTCTGAAGCCTTTTCCTAACACTTTCGACTCACTTACCACTTCCGGGCAGCTGTAATTAACTAAACTGTAAACTCTGCTGAAAATCAACACTGATGCAGAAGGAACCGCTTGTACCTCATATATTAAGTAGATGCCTCAGATCAGAGTGTAGATGTTTGTACCGCCGAAAATTAATTGATTAATTAACCGTTCTTTAAGATTTTGCTCATTCGGCAGTGCTCATCACTTGAAGTAACCCCTTATATCCTCGACTTTCTTTGCCGTTCGACACAGCCTTTTCATTTCCAAGCAACCACCTGACCTG
The DNA here is from genome assembly GCA_029378375.1 of Mycena olivaceomarginata. Classification (NCBI taxonomy): domain Eukaryota; kingdom Fungi; phylum Basidiomycota; class Agaricomycetes; order Agaricales; family Mycenaceae; genus Mycena; species Mycena olivaceomarginata. The sequence goes on along the minus strand of JARKIC010000422.1, from coordinate 124,304 downwards.
TGCGCAATCTTTCTTGATAAGACGCAGTGACTGCTGGCTACAGCGCAGGCTGATTTGATCCTTCTCACTGGGCCGATAAGCCACATCATCCTGCCGGTTAAGGATATATGAAGTGGTGCTTATTTTGTTTGACTGCGAATCCTCTACCCCCTGTCCGCGTCTTCAGTTCACTGCCCTGTATCATTCTTCTCTGGCAACAGTGACGGCTCAATCTGTAACGCCTCTGTTTACCGCTGGCTATCTTTGCTGAAGTGCTCCTAATATCGGGCCTCTTCTGGTGCTGCTCCAATCTTTATGGATTCCTCGATATGAACGATTTTTTATGGTCTGTAGATCAACTCAGGTTGCAACAAATCAGTGTCTGTGCTCACGCTGTTTTCAAGTCTGAGAACCTCTTTCATTGCGGTCGAATCAATCAGGTTTCCTGGCAAGGATTGTGCTACGTATCAATTTATTTTTGCACTTCAAACCATCTATCTGTCTCATGCCTTCCGTCATTTCTTCACTCTTCCGTGTTCGTGGTTGTTCATCACATCGCACCCTGATATTAGTGTGCTATGGCTCGGGTTGCGTCCTGATTTGTTGGCGTCCACTGTATTCGCTTTGCCGCTTCCCTGCGGCATTCAATACTTCACGGAGGATCAACTCTCAACCGAGCTCCGCTGCAAATTGGACATGGTTCTGAATTACTGCGTCGGGCTCGGCTTAAAGACAATGCAATCACTTCCTTCATTTTTGTTTGCACAATATGAACTCTAACACCTTCCTTGCGTTGATCCCGCTAATACTACAGAATTGGAGGCGCGGTGATCTGAACCCAGACTGATTGCTTCTATTCGATTTCGGCCTCCTTTCGGTGGAATCTTTTTTATCTTCACGGACTCAGTATTCTGTTCACCATCTCAGTCTACTCCACCCGCAACGCCACGGGTTAGTTCAACTGCCGGGACCCGAGTACGTCACGAAGATAAATTGGGCAATCTCTATCTACTTCCCTTCCTATCGTATACTCCGGCCTGTGTCATCATTCTTACTTGCAGCATGGCATGTGCTCACGACTTCAATAATATATACATTATCATCCGAGTTGCCGAAGCGAAGCGGCGGCATGTCTTGTAACCCATTCGTTATCCCAGCTGCGTTCAAAAGGTAGGCTGTCCTGCACATTCACCGGATGCACTTTTGCATCGACGGTCTCTGAGGCTCAGGGGATGTTGTTGCCGAAGGCACCGAGAGAAAGAAGGTCTTAGCCGTCCTCGTACACCACAAATAGCGTTGATAGGTTTTTGAGGCCTGCTACCACGCAAGGTACCAAATTCAATGCAAGTGCCCATACGAAAGGTTTTCGTCGAATATGATGTGGACGTCAGATGGCCTGGCGAATTGAACGAAATGGAACAGTATCTTTTGTGTGGAAATCCGAAATCGCCAAACTATCTTGCGGCCAATTGAATCCGGGGCGTCTAGATCTCTTCAAAATGAGCTAACAATGCGCATCACATCAAAGGCGCCAGAACTCGAACTCGACCTATGATGTTGAAAAATGAATGTGAGAACTAACATCTCGAGTACCAAGATGAGGGAATAAGGACGGGAAGGTGCATGGTCAAGGTTAGCATGTATTCACGGAACGGGGTACGGGCTTTTCCATAAGCTTCAACATCTCCGTTAAAATCGTGTTGAAACGGAAATTTTCGTGGTGGCTGTGGATAGCTAATACAGTGGGGCGAAGCATGACTTGGAATGGCAGGAAAAAATCAAAGAGCGCAAAAAGGTGCGATCTGGCACTAAGCATGTCCCTGCTTGATGCAAGAGGCGTCTGCAGTTTTTACGATACAAGTAAGCATGTAGATCGCAGCTCAAAAGATTCCGTTTTCTCTTTTTCCCTGTCTCCGGGATTTTGAACTCCGGGAGTATGGACTCCAGCGTTGAGGAAGAAATCTGGCTGATTGATGTCTGAATTAAAACTTCAGATTTCAGGAAGCCCGAAACGGAATTTCTTTGCAGTTTTCGCGTTCAAAAAACGGAACTTTTATTCCCGGTGTTGCCAAGGTGTTGTTTGACCGGTCTCGATCGCATTTAGCGGATAGTGTATCAATGGTCTCTCGGAAGCTTGCACGATTTCCTTCATGTTCTGATTTCCCTGATCCGCAGTCATTAATTTTTCTCGTTTAACGCCGGCCAATTTGTCCTGATGGGGCAATATTGACTGTGGAGCTGGAAGATGAATGGGAGATAGTGGTGGTGGGCACCGACGGGATCATGATGGGCTGATGGGAAACCGGTAACTAAAATTAACCGGTGAATTCGTAGTCTGCTCTTGTCTTTCTTCCTGCTACCGCGATTCGACTTCGGCCATCCTGAAAACTGATTAAATGGGTAGTATATATGCAATATAATCAAATGGGCTTCAAAATACAGCTGCATCACAGTCATACTCGCCAAAATCAGCATCGTCTGCATCGTAGTGGTCCCAAATAATCTCCTCCTCTTCCTGCAGTACTGGAAGGTCAGCATTCAAGTTCGAAGCACTTGCGAGAAGCTTTGTGTGCTCTTGGAACACGTGAACAAGTGCGCGGGTGCCGTTTTTGCTTTAGGGATGTGCCCCCTTTTGCTTTACCATGGTGCTGTTCAATATAATTATTCATGGTTAGAAAGTGTCCTCAGACTATATTACTGCTTTCCTTACCTCTCCCGGACCTTCTCCTCCTTGTATGAACCTGTTCGCGGCGCGATGAGCGGGAAGTGATGGCGCTGACGCGTGATGTAACACGCCGTCACAACCCAATTAAGCAAGTTGGCGGGGCGAATGATTTTGCCCGTTTTTTTGACTTGATCAAGCCATCTTGACGCGTCAGATCTTGGCATTGTCGTGTCTTTTGTCATTATTTTGAACATAAAAGAGCCAGATTTTTCATTTAGGTCCGCCGAATATCGAAACTAGGTGCTGGCTATATAAATGAGATTTAATCTGGAAAAAAAGCTCTCTTTTAAGTTTTAGGCAATGCTTCCTCAATCTCATTTCTAGTATTGCTGATCTAAAAAGTGCGCTGTGTACCTAGAAAAATGGCCAACCATGGGCAAGTGGTGCGCATAGGCTGGCCGGGATCAGTGATCAAATCAATGATGGAATCACTGATGCGGTCGGTGCCCACCACCAGAGATAGAGAAAATTATTGAAGACAACACAATCAGGTGCATTCTAACTCCCACACTAGATCCGAGTTCTCCACGGAAGCTCTTTGAGATCCATCCCGGACCCATACGAGAGCGGCGTTCGTCGTTCGAATGAGAAAGCTGGTTCCCACAATTGCGCAGATATCGAGGGAAAATGCAACGCAAGTGCTGAAGAAATTGATCTTCGATCGTGATATGGCGTGCAACACAGAAAAATTCGTGCACCAGATATTCACGGAGTTTGACTCGGTTCCAATTTGGCGTCCGCCGGAGAGTAGAAAATAGATTGTGTTGAAAGTCTGAATCCATAAGAACCAGTGAAAAAAAGTCTGGATTGAATACAGGATCCAGAGAAGTATAAATACCAAGTTGTGTATCTACTGCTAAGTAACCGAATACGTCGAACAATGAGAGATAGGAATCAGGGACAGTAATCTGGTCATAAAGGGAGTGCTGTTCAAGAGGCGGGTGGCCGAAAAACCTGAGATATCCACCTCCCTTCGGCTTTAGCTCGGAGTACGGTTTGGCCCCACTTTCGGTTTTCGAGCCTTTTCACTCGATGTCCATCTAGCTTCCTCAGTTCTGCTCGGTTTATTAAATGATAAAGGTGGACCCCCCCACAGTTATATACCAGGAACAGCACTGTGCGTTCAGTTTGTTTGAAATCCGGCGTCAGAGGTTGCTTTGCAAAAAATTGTTCTCGTATCTATTTTCGGCGAATTCGGTCCGCACACAAATACGTCATTGAATTTTTTTCTTTTGACAAGTTTTGAGTGGGGAAAACGGCCCGTACTCCATCGGACCGACAATAGGGGTGGTGGAGGTGGGGGTCTGGGTTTGAGAGTTTGATATCCGCGGGTTTCCGTCCGCTTACCTCTTGGTGCTGTTGCAGGATAAACCGGGAGAAGATCACAAACTAGATCAAGATCGGATTGCTGTATTGAATATAGCTTAATCCAACGGATAGGATGCATGATTGGGCCATTCCAACAGATTGAGTAGATTGCTGTCTCTCGTGTGCCCAGATCTAGTGGCGAGCTTGTCGAAAATATGTGGGTGGTGGCGTAGGTAGTGTAGTGTCTTTGTCTTGGCCCATTGTGCTATACCCTGCAACTCAGCACGTTCCGAAAGGGGACATACTGTACAATTTCGTTCAAATCGACAGGGGGTGTGACGCGTGACCCATTTTACCTATTCGACATTTCGGCAGCCGCCGATTTTTTGCGTGACACCTCGAAAATTTCGGCATTTGAACCGGAAATTTTCTCTTTTTCCCTTTTTTTTTTTTTTTTTAGGCAATTTGGGGCCTGTGTAACCACTTGGAGGTTCGACAGAGGCCCGAGTGACGTGTGACATCGACCAAAGTTCGTGATCGACAGGGGGTGCGTGACGCGTGACTGCCGATTTGAACGAAATTGTACAGTAGCTGAGTATATTACTTTATCCTACCTTATTCCATACTCCAACCATGCCTACCAAAAATCTGGAATCTATCCAGCTCCTCTTCCCTGGCACGCTGGGAGATTGTCCTTGGCCCCGGTACCTAACCTCTCATTTCGCGGTGTGCAAGGAGAAATCAGAGGCATGGCTTGAAAAATTCAACGCATTCAGTCCTAAGACATAGAAAGCATTCAACCCAGTGGGGTCTCGTTCCTTGTATCCAGCGCCCACGTCACCCAAAATCCAGACCCCCTAGCATCGTCTGGATACCCCCCTCCCCGACAAAGGTAAGGGATGGGTTTGTATAAGAATAACATTGATGAATATTTTCTCTCGTCTAGACAGACTCAGAGTCGGCCTTCTTCCTGATCAACGAACATTTTGACAAGTCTGATACGAATTTAGCCAGAATCCAAACGGATATTGGCATACATACCCTCCGAAACCCTCATATGGTTCAGCCGCATGGTGAATGAATTGGCGGAGCTGTTTCCATCCACCTTCCTTCCTCTTGTTCAATTATCGTAGTCGCCTAATCCGTTCTCATTCGTTTTCCAGCATCATAGTCTAATTGAGAGTTCTAGCGCCTTTGGCATGTTGCGCGTTATGAATTCATTTGCTTAGACGCCGTTGATGTTTCCGCCGACACTTAGCGTGCAGGCACCTCCACTGCCCGCTTACACACTCAGGCACCGTGATGCTGTATTTTTGTTATCTTCACAGTCCTCACGCTCCATTAGATGATTTATTCCGGTTCCATACCGAGAAATGTATCCGAGAAATGTATCCGAACGCCACTTCACGTAGCAGCGCCTAATTCAAGTTCCTTACCAATGACTTTCATTCTCACGAAATCACTCGACTTGGAGCCAAAAACAGAAGCTTGGCAAGATCTATTGTGTCTCTTATATCTCCTTAAATATTTAAGGGCATCTTGCATCCCGAACCCATACTCCAACATGCCTACCAAAGATCGCGAATCCATTCGGCTTCTCTTCCCTGATACGCTGTGTAACTGGCCTTGGCTTCGTCACCTAAACCCTCATTTTGAGGTGTGCAAGGACGAATCCGCGGCATGGCTCGAAACGTTCAACGCGTTCAGTCCGAAGGCACAAAAAGCATTCAACCGCTGTAACTTCAGTGAATCCCGTTCCTTGTGTCCAGCGTTCATTTTTTCACAATTTCCTCAGACCTTCTGGCAGCCTTAGCGTACCCCCTCCTGGACAAAGGTGAGGACCCTGCTTTGCACGCGTGTGGCAGTTGTCAATATTTTCTCCCGTTCAGATGGCTGCAGAGTCGGCTGCGATCTGATGAATCTCTTCTTCCTGATTGACGAACATTTCGACAAGTCTGACACGAATGAAGCCAGAATCCAAGCGGACACTGTCATGCATACCCTTCGAAACCCCAATATGGTTCGGCCGGACGGTGAATGGATTGGCGGTGAGGTTGCTCGCCAGTAAGGAGCGCCCAGATCTTTCAGAACAGGCTCCACTAACTAAATTTCCACGAATTCTAGATTCTGGCTGAATGCCATCCGTATCGCTACTCCGACGTCCCAGGGCCGCTTCATCGATGAATTTCATATCTACATGGATTCCATGGTTCAGAAAGCTCAAGATCGCACCGAAGACCACATCCGCGGAATCGACGAATATTTCGAGGTCCGCCGCGTCACTATCGGGGTCAAAGCCGCGATAGTCATCAACGAGATAAGGATGAACATCCCGGATGAAGTTTTGCGGAACGAACACATCGAGACACTCATATCTGCGTCCACCGACATGATCCTCATCGCAAACGACTTGTACTCCTACAACGTCGAGTTCGTTTGTCTCATTCGTAGAAAATATTTTTTCCTGAACAGATTCAGGCAGGCTCGAGGCGACGATCGTCATAACTTAGTGGCCATTGTTATGCGTGCCCTCAATCTTGACCTCGCGGCGACATTCGAATGGATCTCGAACCACCATGATGGACTCGTGGAGAAGTTCCTTGCTGCTTTCAGTCGAGTGCCCCATTACAGGGACCCCCAACTCGACCATCAGGTGACAGAGTTTATTCACGGGCTCGGCAACTGGGTAATACCTCTTCTTGTGCGCAGTGTGATAGTTTGCACCGTGCTTACCATATTTTGACAGGTCCGCGGTTACGATGTTTGGTCGTTCGAGGTATACTGACAAGATAATCTCTCTGGCATTGATCTAATCATTCACATAGAGTGAGCGCTACTTTGGAAAGGGAGGAAAAGAAATCCAAATAACTCGAACAGTCGAGCTCTTGCCAAAGGTGGATGCGGGGCCGGAGACCGTGTCTCCTGAGACTCCCGTTTCTGGTACTTCCTGATATGTGCGGTCAAAGAACTGAATTTGAGTCTTGCATCCCATCCTTGAGAGAGGTTATATAGAATGTTTACCGCCTTGATGATCCAATATTTGAAATCCATACCTGCTCTGTCGTCGCGAATTCATTACACAAGTATTAGCTCTGAAATTCAAAAAAGCCGGTATTTCATCCTCTGTGGATTTTCAATGCGATTTGAATGCGCCTACTCCCAAGGAAATCCGATCAAAACTCAGCCCGTGGAGGCTGTTCTAGTCAGAACTGTCGAAAATAGAAAAAAAATGAGCCACACCTTATGTTCCGTGAAGTGCTGTAACAGGTGTGGGGTGGATTCGAGACAATGTTATTTGCAGATCAGTGGTGCAAAGACCGCGTTGCACCGACTGGCACAATTCTATAATTTTGTTGCTTATGACTAGTCATACTTCCATAAACACCAATTTTATTTGAAAAGCAAAGGAGCGACATGAGCGAGGTGTAAGTAGAAGGTAGGATAGCAACAGTTATCATGAGTTGGACATCAACAGGGGGGGTAGATATGTGAGTGAGGGACTGTCAAGGATATATTTACCGGGTGCAAAAGAGAATTAGAGTGTGTTCGGATGCCAGATCCATGTCCATGGATCTGGATATATTTCCTTTTATGGTAGTCGTGAGAATATCAAAATCCTGCTCCGGAGGCTCCGCAAATGCTACGTTCCTCGCTTTACTCCGCGTCTGAATGTACTGATCTTGCATATAGTTGGACGCCCGCATCATGTTGAACACAGTACGTCCCAATTCCTCCATGTTAACCGGCGGTACTGGCGCTGCTTGATTCGTATATGGGTTGACCTGCGCCTGCAGCTGCATCACCGGCGCGGGTGTTGGTTGAAACATCGAGGGGCCTCCACTCGCTACTTGGTTCAACTTCACCCTCAGGGTGCGTATTTCATCCCTCAGCACATCAAACTCGTCCTCCGCCGGCCCGCCATAGAACATCTCATTCAAGTGCTGCCCAATGGTACTCGTCTTCTGCCTGTACTCTTCAACTCGAGCCGCAGCTGACCCTCTTCCCCTAGGAATATAATTGCCATCCGACAACTTTTGCTGGCCATCCTCGACGACTAGCCACCCCTTGTTAATGTGAGCGGCTTCCACCGAGCATTCTTTGGAGTAATGATCTTGATCGTCACAATAGTAGCAGCCGTTGCGCTGGACTTGTCCACCATATCCGCGGTTGAACTGGTGATCCGTGCTATAAGCAGTTTGTGGCCCGCTTCTAATTCCCGAGTCTCGCTGCTCACTCTCCCCTTGGGTAGGCGCAGGGCTCCTGGCATTTTGGAACACCTTCAACAACTCCTCGTGCGTGGCCTTTGACTGCTTCTGGGTGACAGCTAACATGTTCCTCAGCCCGAATAATTCTCCACCCAGCTCCTCAAGTTGTGCATCCCGCCGCTCAATCTTCACCGTTGGGAAGCGGTCCAAACATTTGATTTACGGCCCATCGTCATCTCCCCGGGTCACCTAAGTGCTTCCTTTATTCGCCAACCGCTCCGCCATTTTGATTAACTCCTCCAGCAGAATAGGGTCCTCCTTGCGATGATCCGCCGTGTTTGGCACAACCACCGGCGGTGCATTTCCTCCTGCCTGAAGCAAGTCTTCTTTGATCAAGTTACGGGTATTGGTCGCCATCCTCAACGTCTCTGCGAATCCACGCTCGAGTGCGTCAAGGTAACGTCTGCACGCCTCCGTGTGATGCGGGTCCTTTAGGCATCGCCAGGCTGGAGGACTCAAGCATACGAGCACGTACATTTGAGTAATAAGACACGGGGCAGCCGACTCTGGCGCTCGCCGTTGTTGTAATCCTTCAACTAGGGTCCATGTCACCCTTGGAGGGGGACCCTGCAGCACCGGGACCATGGAGCAGTTATACGCATGCTCAGGCATCCAGCGGGTCCTGGGTAGTTTGCCTTCGGCAGTAGCGCTGCCGCTCGTTGTGTCTAGCCGTTGCCGTTGAACATAGAAGTTACGAGTAAAGATAGATGATATCACATGATCTAGCTACCCGAGCTATACTGAATAATACTATGTAAGCATATATGACATGTCTGCCTTGGGCATGCCCTAATACCCTCGTCACAGAGCCCCCCCATGTCCAAGGTAGATATGCGGACATGTAGCGAAAAGTCCAAGTTCCATCACAATGGCCCCCCAAATCCGACTGCCAGCCGTTGAGCAGGAGGAAAAAAATTCTGCCGGCAGGAGTTATTGTGCTCGCATCCCCTCTCTGGCTGAGGTCAGGGGTGCATCCTCCATCTAGGAGATGCAAGACGTCCCCTTCGATCCTTGCTCGCTTGCCGGATGCACCTATGCTAGCCATCCTAGCTGAGGCCCATGCTCCAGATGAGCACCCAGCCCATCAAGGGCATACACCAGTCCTCTATAGACTGTTGGACGGTGGGCCTGGTCTAGCATAGTCCATCCAGGATCTGTGTAAGCCATCTGCCTGCCCATGCGCTGCAAGCAGCTTCCCTCCCAGCAGCCCATTGGACTGTCGAAGGGCAGGCAGTCCTGCCGCTGGCCTGGCATGATCTGTCAAGGACCTATGCACATCATCCTCCTGCCTCTACGCTGCAAGCAGCTTACTTCTGACAGTCCATCAGCCTGTCGGAGGGCAGGAGGCTGAGGTCACCCAGTAACTCGCCTCGCATGGTCCATCAAGGGCCTATGCAGTTCGTCCGCCTGCCCCTGCGCTGCAAGCAGCTTACTTCCCACAGTCCGTTGGACTGTCGGAGGGCAGGCCGTCCTACGGCTAAGCCTGGTGGGTGTCTGTCCATACACACCCCCTACAGCCCCCCACTTTTTCTTCGCGCGCTACTGGGCTGACTGTAGGTCCCAGAGTACACGATGAAAAATTACACCCAATCCCAATGAGTAGCTCCTGGGAGAGACGAAAAATTTTGGGTGCTGGGAAGGGGACCTCATGCAGCAATTGAAATGCGCAAAGAGAATCCCCGCCGAAATGGCACAGGAAGAGACGGGGAAGTACTGGTCCAACCCAATCCGACGTTGACTGGAATAGAGAGCGAGGTAGAGTTCCAACATTGGTGGGTCGTAAGGTGAGGTTGCGGGGGCAGGGGGCAGGAAGCATGGAAAGATTATTGCGGATTCCGGCAGGTTGCAAGAGCAGACGGAGGGTGGCCAGCGCGGTTGGACAGTAAGATTGTAGACATGTCAACGGATTTCTCCACCATTGATCGAGCAGCGTCAATACGCGCTCAGAATTGGGAGCCATGACGGACCTGCACTGGCCAGATGTGACGTTTAGCCTGTAGAAGGCGGGGACACCCAGGTGCAATAAGATGCTGCGATTTAATCGCGCAAGCTTCTGCGGGAGTAGCGACGTCGGCAATGCTTTATAATATCGGCCGCGCATGCGTATCCATGTGAGCTAGGTGCTTGCCCCCCAATCCCGCTCGCAAGTAGACGGCAACTACGATGCATACGGCCCACGAGCAAGTCGATTGCACGGGTCGTACGGACTCGGTGCATCGGGTCTTCGTTATGCAGCCAGAACTGTTGATACCTAGGAGAGATCCGGCAGAAATGTATGTGGCCAGCGCATGGAGAAAGACCTCGGAGTGCGCAAGCAAGAACTTCAACCTTGAGCCCCCCAGTCCACGTTTCGCAAGGAGCTAAGAACCGCCTGAAGTGGAGCGGGCAGCGCCGCCACGAACTTGGCGTGCGTACTCCTAATTTCCTAGACTCGGCTGAACTGGCGGTAACGTGTCTAAGCTCGGACGGGGTGAACATCCATGGCCTCAGACGCCTCGACAGTCTCCGAGGCCTGGAAGCCTGTGTCGGTCGTGCAGTGGCGTGACTGGATAGCGAGATGGGGCAGCGCGTGCCTGTCAAGTCACCCACCCCCCCGCACGCGAGTGTACACTGCGCGCACACGGGCGCGATGCCTTCGACAGCGGTATCATAAAAACTGCCCTTGCCGAACTTCAAATCTGTCCGTGCCGCTATCCGCTCCGAAGTCTGAGTTCCTGCCTCACGCCAGGCTGCTCGCCCCCCATCCGTCACCCCACTCTAAGCAGAGAGCAGCACTGGCACGAGCGTCCATGCGAATACCAGTCAAGCGCAGGTACGGGAGCCGATGTGAAGCAGCGAGCGGCTTCCACAGTAGCGCGCGCTCCACGGAGATGCCACCAAGACAGCACACGAGTAGGGAACTAGAGAGAAGGCGCGTTACTTGCAGGATCGAGCGGACCGAGGCGGGAAGCGGAAGGCGTGGAGGAAGAGACGCTAGTACAGAGTGCTCATTCCTCGTATACACGCCGTCGGAAGCTCGCCGGATCGCGCAAGCACCCTAGCGAGCCACTCCTCGAGCGAGACCACAGTCCTTCCACTACTCACCCTTCATCGAGCCGCGTGGGAACGCGCTCAGACCAGAGGTACGTCCTCCTACTCCCAGGCGCCCGGATAGTGGAAAGGTTACCCCGTATTTGTGTCCATGCAAGCCCGCTGCAGCACCCACGGAATAAACACCACGAGGGCCAGTCGCACCAGCGTGGGCACGATGCCGCGCGCGCACGCGAGGACGAACTGCATCGCTCTCAAGTAAGGGCCGAAGCCGCGCTCCGATGTCAAGTAGCACGGGGGCAGCGATGACGCCTATCTCGCCAAGCGGCCGAGTACCGAATTACATGCACGCAAATTCAGGAGCACGCGTATTATCAAGTCCCGCTTCCACCCTTGCTAACCTCCAATCGAGCTCCAACAGTCTCCACGCCTCGCTCCAGCACCCTCCTTCATCGAGCAGCGTTCCCACGCGCTCAAATGAGGCCCAACGCAGTCATGCAAGACACCGAGCGGGACACCGCCGGAATGCATAGCTGGTGTCGTCTTTGCGCGCAAGGTCAGCATTCAGGTGTATGCCCCTGCACTGGTTTCCCCGTGCACGCGTATCTGGGGGACGTATTGACCATAGAGCTGTGTTGGAGACGAGACGTCAAAGTACACGGCGCCGAGAGCTAGGCGCCGACATACGATCTCAGTGTGTCGTCATTTTCATCCCAGTTCGTAAAACAATGCTCATTGGTTCATAGCACCGGAATGGGCGCCCCGACATCGACCGGTGTTCGCCCTTCAACCTTCACCCACAATCGAAGAGTAGTGCGCTGCATGAGCACGAGGTCCGCGGAAGGCCAGTGCGTAGATGTAGGAGGAAAGGGGAGAGAGCTACGTCCGACCCTGATACGGTGGGTACCCGTGTAAACAGCTCGCGCTCCAGTTCCGCTCGCTAGCAGAACTACGACTAGAATGTGCGCAGCTCAAGGCAAGTCGATTGCGTGGCGCTGTCCTCGATTGGAACGTACGGCCACAGGGGATCGCTTGGACTCGAGTCGGTACACCAGCAAGTCGCTCGGAAGGCGTGGAGGAGGAGACGCTACCAAGCGCTCACTTCTCGTATACGCGCTGTCAGAGGCTCCTGCTGAAAGACGCAACGCAACGCCCCATCGGCTAGCGATCCACCTGGACACGGGAAGAGCCTGCAACTAGCGCTACCGTCCACCGTGGATGACCAAGCTCGCACGTATCGTGGGCGACCAGAGAGCTTGATGATGTGTAAGCTGGAACCAGAGTGGCCGCTGGGAGGCGCTCATGGTGATCATCGTATCTGTGTCAAGTCTGCGTGTAGTCCGTGAGAGTTGCCGATACATGTCGTGGAAGCGACCTAGTGAATCGCAGTGCGGGATCGAGTCGCTTGAAGGGTGTCAGCCGGGACCAGAGCGGCCGTTGGAGGCGCTCATGATCTTCGCCGCATCCACATGCAGTAGGCGTGCCATGTTGTGGAATCAAGCGAGCCAAGACGGGGTGATCGCAGTGGCGTAGCAACGACGGAGTGTCGTAGGGTAGTGAATTCCGGCCTCCAACCCCGCTCTGCAACTCCGGGCGAGCGCCCTGCCCAAGACTTCCGTGGCCCCGTTCCTTCCCGCGCAGAGCATCCTGAATCTTGCGCTTTCATGCGAAGTAGAACCAGGTAGGCACGGAAGGGCGTAGGGACGTCGGTGCGCATGTACAACGTAGCGGGCGCGATGCCGTCGACAATCGTACTGGGGTGGCAGAGTATGGTTTGTCCATTTTCTTTATATCGTGGTAGACTCAAATCTTCCTCCCTACAGCCCCCCAGGCTAGCACGATACCAGAGAAAAATTTCGAGGCGTAGACGGCATCATCCGCCCCCCACCTCGGTGCATGTGCGCCCTGCCTTTTTTCCCATTCTCGACGCTGGAGCACCGGTGCTCCAGATATCCCTTGTCCTCCACCACTCATCCTCCTCCGTGCAGCGTCAGTGCGCGCTCAGGCGAGGAGGACATCCTCCTATCCGCATGCGCCTGAGATATCCTGTGGAGGTGCTCGGACTCGTCTACTAGCACGTCGTCAGAGTTCTCGCGCACGCTTCGGCGCACCACAGGCACTGTGTTGGTGCAGAGCTCCTGCCAGGCTGCTCGCCCCCCATCTGTCACTTCACATGATGTAGAGTGCAGCACTGGCACGAGCGTCACGCTAGGCGCTTGCGAGAGGCCGACAGGCACGGTACAGAGCGCCCATGTGAATACTAGCGTAGCACCGATAAGGGAGCCGCCGTGAGACAGCGAGCGGCTTCCGTGGTAGCGCTCAGCTGGCAAGGGTGTTTCGTCCTCGAGGGCCGCAGACTTCGAGGAAGGTATACTCGAGACGACGTGTATCACCAGAGCATGATAATCCAATCCGGGGGTTGCGGGTACTTGGATCGTGAGCCGGCGCGGGTGCGTACGGGTATCGCACGCAATTGGGACTTGGACATTGACGGGGGGCTCGGAAGGCGTGGAAAAGGAGACGCCATAATGGGGCGCTCACTTTTCATGTACACATCGTCTGCAGCCCTAGTCGTGTCAAGCAGGGCCCAATCCCCTAGCACAACCCAGAGGCGAACCTCCATAGCCGAGTCCCTTCCCACCTCCAACCCTTCTTCGCAACCCCGCACGACCGCCATCGTCCAAGAAAGAAGATTTGAAGGACCTAGTCCGGGACCCAAGCAGCCGCTTGGAGGCGCTCAAGGTAAAGGTCGCTGTGGCGGAGATCTTGCACGTGCAAGATCTTCAGGCCCTGAGGCTGTGCGGTCGATACGGGCGAGTGCAGGCACAAAAGCCCACGAGCTGCCGCCGTTCACCCCCTTGATTCCGGGAGACGCTTGCACGCGGGCCAAGCGCAGCCTCAGCGAGGGCGGTGGCAGCGCGTCCGCAACGGTACATGGTCGCGGAGGGCGCGCCGAAGCCGGGTAAGAGAACAGAGCACGAGACCTCGCGCGGTCGAGGGCATCGGACGTCGCGGGTTAATGAGGAAGGCCCTGGACAGCCGGCGACGTGCAGCGTGCGCGCGAGCGTGGGCGTGCAAGCACGAGCTGCAGCTGCAGCGGGCAGCCAAGCGTGAGCGCACGAGAGTCGCGTGCAGCGGCAGGCGAGCACGCTGTGAACGCGAGGACGACTGCGCACTCGTCGTCAGCGGATGGGCGCAGGCGCTCCGTTCGCGAATCCCGTTCCAGCCGTGCAGCGTCGAGGTTGCCGCACGCTGGGTCATGGGGCGCGCTAAGAAGCAGCGCTTCATACCCAGACCCTTGCTCTTTCCACCTCGGCATCACCCAAACATCGGGGCGATCGGATCGTCGGGGCGACCGGGGCGATGGCGCGAGTCCCGCACATCGACAGCGCCGAGAGCGTATCCCGGTACGTTCGACGCAAACGCGCACCCAACCCGTGGCCTGGAAGGAGCGCACAAACGCTCGAAGCCCAATCGGCGCGGGCGAGGAGCAGCCCAAACATGGCGTTCGCGGGCCTAGGCGCCTCGCTGGAGCGCTCGAGTGGGCATCATTGGAGCACATGACTCACGCAGCTGCCCCCCGCATGCGAATTCGTGGCTGGGCGGCGGCGTTGCGTGAACCGGGGTGAACGGCGTAGCAGTGGCCACGCGCAGTAGCAATGGAAGGTCGGAGTCGCGCGCAGACATGAGTGCTACGGGCGAGCGCGAGCGCGGCGGCTGTGAGTGCCGGACAAGAGCACCGCGGTCCCAGCGCTTCCCCGGAGACGGCGTGAACACGAGAAGACGAGTGTGCGAGGACCGCGGGGAGGCGCGCCCCGGGATGCGCCCAGAGCCCGGAGCCTGGAGCTGGAACAAGCCCTGCTCCGGGGGCGCAGACGACCAATCACGGACGTGAACTCCAAAGGTCGGACGAGTCGGAGCGAGCAGCAGCACAGGCGTGTAGTTGGGGTAGAACGCAGCCCGAGTGCCGGGGACGAGCGGTGCGTCGAGAGGCGTGGGCGGTGCCCCTGCCAGTGCTGAGAGACGCCGTCGTGTAGCACGCGGCGACGAGGTCAGCAGAGGGGCGTAATGCCCCGTCCTTGGAAAGCAGCTGCGCGGTCTCGTCCCGCCCTTGCTGTACCCTGTACCCACCATCCCGACCCTTGCTCTCTCCGCCTCGCCATCCCTTCCTCCGTCCCCACCTCCTTCCTTCCGGTTTCGTATTTCGTTGGTCTTGAGGTTTCCAAGTACCAGTATTCCATAATTCCGGTCAAAGACGAAGATGGAAGGGAAGAGGACGTCCGAGGTACAGCGATGAACGCCATAGTTCAGACATGGTAGTGGTGGACGAAGAGATCCCAAGCGCCACGTGCGCTCGGCGCCGATCTATCGCCCGAACATCGGGCCCGCGGGGCGATCGGTTCGTCGGTACGAGTTCCGCTAGAACGTACGTGCGCGGGAGTGTTGGGCACAAGTGCAGGTAGGGAATCTTCTGGGTGCGCCCGAAATTGTTAACGCTCGGCAGGAATACTGCCTAGGATCCAAGTAACCCCGAAGACGTGCCCCCCATTCGCCTGGGAGGGAGCGAGCAGCGCCGCCACGAACTTGGCGCGCATACCCATGTTTACCAGTCCTCCTGTAAATCTGCGACTCCATCCCGAGGACGGCGTCCCGAGTTCCGGCGATGCTTGCGGAAGATTCGGCATGGAAAGAAACGCGGGGAACATTCGGTAAGGAGACGCCATTGATAAGGCGCTCACTTCTCGCACCCGCGCTGTCCGGAGCTCTCGGCGCTGTCCTATCCCCACCGCGGCGAGCGGGTTGCCGCGGACGACTTCCGCCTCCAACGTCGCAGACGTGTCCCTTGCGAGCCGTCGAGTCAGGCTTGTGACGACGACACGCCAAGCGTAGCCGTCGAGCGAGGGAGGGAGTCAATCGGGCGCTTGGGATCCACAAGAGCGAGCGCGTGCGCTATCCCCTAGACGACGCGATCCTCCCCAGACTCGAACGGTGCGGGCGAGGAGCAGCCAAATTAGGGCGCTCACTTGCCAATCCACGTCGTTGGAACGTCCGAATGAAGTCGTGCGCCAGCGTGGGGACCAAGAAGTCGAGGAGGTCCAGGCGGAGAGGAGGGGGTCGGCACAAAGACAGATCCACCTGCGCGACACTCCAGGAGCAGCGCGACGTGCGGTAGCGCTCAGAATAGGCGACACAAGCACAACCCCACGCCCGCCGAGCGTAAGATTGGGGCATGGTTCGCGGGCTTGGAGGATGGTGAGCCGCTACCAGAGCAGCCACTTGCAGGCGCTCTTGGTATCCGCGTCGAGCAAGCGTGTCGTCCGTACGGGTCGCCTTGCACCACCAGACTCCGTGTTGGGGAGATGACAGCACCAGCCGCACCTCGACCCAGGAGAACTGGTACGAGGGTAGCGCTTCACGGGCATTGACGCACGGCGCTGTTCGTATGCGTCGCACTTCGCGCGGGGTAGGGCTTGACAAATCCTGGGCCGGAACCAGAGCAGCCACTGGGAGGCGCTCATGATGATTGTCTTGTCCATGTCGAGTACGCATGTCGTCCGTAAGAGCCGCCAGAAGAAGAATGGTGAAGGAAGAGAAATGGGCAGCATAGAGAAGGGATAGCATAGAAGTAGGACGAAGCATGGAGGGGGTGTATGGGTTGTAGAGCCTATACACCGAATTTCTGGTCGCACGGCGTGGTCGTGGTGAGAGTGAAGACGCTTCATCGCCACGTAAGCTCGGCGTCGACCGAACGCTGTGGCAACCGGTTCGTCAGCGCGATTCCCGCACGTTGACGGTGTTGCAACGTATTCTGGCGCGCTCAACGCGGTACGTTGGTCCAACTATTGGCCAGCAGAGGGAACGCCGGCTCCTTCGCGCCCTTTCCTCAGGAACTCAAACGGCAAGGGCGAGGAGCAGCCAGAAAGGGGTGCTCACTTGCCAGTACGTGCCGTTTGAAGCCACCGAGTAGTTAGCAGAGTAGGAAGTCGGCAGGGAAATGTGTAAACACTCCCCCCAAAGCAAGTACCCTCCCTCGGGGAGGGCGTGCGTGCCCCCCAGCGCCGGTCTCACTAGGAGATAAGGGGCCGCACCAGGATGTTCGAGCGGCGCAGCCACGGACAAGGCGCGCGCGCTCGCGTCTCCTCCTCGCTCGTCTGCGTACCAGCAAAATTGTTCAATGTCGATCCTGCGCAGGTAGAGGTCCGGACTCGCAGAGTCAGTGAAGGAACGGAACACCACTAGGGTGTCCAGTCCTGCCGCGGCTGGCTACAAGTCGGTGCAGCCAGTGGCGGAGGAGGGGACAATGGGCTGCTGCCACTAACCTCATCGCGAGCCCGATGAAGTAGCCGCGAGGCAACCGCCCATTGGCCGACGTGCACCCCAAGCCAGTGGGGTGACGTGGTGGTGGGGTCTGAGGTGCCTCAGTGCTCGTCGTAAGACTGAGCACTTCGTAGGTACCTCGCCCCTAGCAGGCGAGGCGCTACCCTCTCACCTTTCTCATCGCGTCTAACGCGCATGAGAGCGGTAGAGGGCCTCTACGCCTCCCTTGCCCTTCAAAGCAGGCAGTAGCAGCTCGCTCTTCCAAAAGCTGAGTGCTCATGCCGCTTCCGCTTCTCCAGCCATGGTGAAGCCCTCGCGGTGGGCTCCATTGTGATGCGGGTCCTTTAGGCCTCGCCAGGCTGGAGGACTCAAGCATACGAGCACGTACATTTGAGTAATAAGACACGGGGCAGCCGACTCTGGCGCTCGCCGTTGTTGTAATCCTTCAACTAGGGTCCATGTCACCCTTGGAGGGGGACCCTGCAGCACCGGGACCATGGAGCAGTTATACGCATGCTCAGGCATCCAGCGGGTCCTGGGTAGTTTGCCTTCGGCAGTAGCGCTGCCGCTCGTTGTGTCTAGCCGTTGCCGTTGAACATAGAAGTTACGAGTAAAGATAGATGATATCACATGATCTAGCTACCCGAGCTATACTGAATAATACTATGTAAGCATATATGACATGTCTGCCTTGGGCATGCCCTAATACCCTCGTCACACTCCGTGTTCAATATAATTGCCAGCGCCTTGCTAAGCTTTTTCACAAGTGCATGGAACCTCATCCCAAAACGCTTGAGGCGACCCTCCTCCGAGCGTTTAATGTTCCTATTCTCTGCGCACAATGTCTCCAACTCCTTGAGAGTCCCATCCAAGTCCTCCTGCATCTCTGTGACGAGGCTGTAATATATTGTACATATCATTGGTATAACGTAGTTTGATCATATTGTTTGTACTAGTTAGCATCCCTGGGGGATGACTAATTATTATTATCTTGCTCACTACTTCATCGCCCTACGTGCTCGAAAAGAGTCAACGGGCAGCGTGAACTGAGCGACTCGGCGCCGAGCCTCGCCGCCCCCCTTCAGCTCCCTACTCCAGGTCGCAGGAGCCCCGGCGGGGGTCACAACAACACCTCGGCGTGGAGGGCTAGAGTCCCGCTCGTCACCGAGCGTGGGCTCGCCCTCGACGCCTACGGGCTCTGTAGAGCCACAAGACTACGTAGAGCGCCTAGAGCGCTCCGTACCGATCTTCAGTCCAAGAGAAGAGCTTCGCTGAAGCACGAACCTATCACAGTGGTCCGACTTGCCTGGTCTTCACTCAATTGGACATGAAGACCTGGAACGTTTTTCTATTCTTCTGGCGCTATCTACCCTAGTCCTCCCCAAGCCGTGGAGACGCGTTCCGCGTCTCCGGCATAGGTAGAGGCACGCGATGCGCCTGAAACCCCTTTCCATAATTTGCTTCCGCTTTCCATGCATTTCCTCGTCGTCCCATCAAACACGAGCGAAAATCGTTGGAAATGGAGGCTTGGAACTCTTTCTCTCAATCCCTGGAGGGAGGGAATTCGATGGGCGAGAGGCTCGATGAAAGGAGGCGACTACTCCCTCTTTTACCGCGTTGTTCCACTCGTTCCCCATCGCAAACGTAAACTCCATCGTATTTGCCATCCATGTGGCACGATATCTACACCACGCGGACTCCGGAGTTCGCAGCGCCATCGGCGAGGGTCCAGAATCTATAAAGGAGCGATTGGACGGACTATCGGATGTTCAGATAGTATGTCCACCCCAACGGACCCTCCCACCTTGCGCAAGAAAACCGCTTCCGTACCCGGCGCTACCAAGTTGCGCGCTCCGACGGTGCTTCGCGCTACTTCGATGACCACTTGCCAAGCTCAGCGTACCGTTGCGCTTAACCTCACCGGAACCCAGCCGACTACAGTCACCTACAACGAACCGATAGCGGTTGAGACCCCTCAGATCATTGAGGAAGGAACTCCCGCCGTTACCCTCGCCTCCGATGACGCTGCCAGCGTTCAAGATAGCCTGCCCGGCTTGCAGACTGTCTCCAATTCATCCGACTCTAATGTTACTTCGTCAGTTGAAGCTGAAGGTGTCGATCCCCGGGACCCTCGTCGCAAAAGCTGGAGCTGCCCAAGCTATGCTGGTCAGCTCCATCAAACACGCCACTAACTCTCGCGCGGGAGGATCTCCCCCGGGCGACGTAGAGGTAGAAGCCGCCGTGCCTCCCTCCGTCGTTCCCGAAGCGAGCTCGCCTCCAAAGAACGGCGTTGAGACTAGAGTCGCCGATACTCCGGTCTCCGCCGTTAGGATCGCCGACGAGAGAACGCCTCCCGAATCGGTTGTTGGGACCGAGCCCGGAACGACCCCCTACTCCATCCTCGATTCGCGGCCCCTCCGATTATGACAGCATCACCGCTGCTCTACTTGCGGGATGCGGTCACCCTCGGATCTTTGTATCCCTCGCCCGACAACTCGAGATCTACGATGAGGATATCAAGACGTCCTTGGTGCGATATCATCCCGTCATGGATCCCGCTCGCGAGGACAATCCCCTCTTACTTTACGGGGCGGTCGATGGAATGCTCCCAGGCAAAACCATGGATGAAACGCACCTGTTGCGCTTCGCGGTCATGAGGTTCAACCTCTCGCACCGTCTTTGGAATTGGAGCTCCCTAGAGGAAGGAATCGAAGTGTTCGCCTCGCTCCGGGTTAATATGCAGGATCTCACTGCGTACAATCCCGGAGGAGGAGGAGTTGCCTACTCCCTTAATCTCCACATCCTCGATCGCATTGCTCAGCTCAGTCTGGCGGTCCACCAGATCCTCTCTGTCCTCTACGTCTTCTTGGGGACGCCTCCTACGGGCCAGTTCCTTATAGCTCCCGACTGGCAGCTCCTCCGACTCATGGAAGAAAATACGAGTTGATCGGCGATACTCCTCGCGTTCAATACTCTTCAGTTCCGTCTCGACCAATCCTCCAAACACATTAAACACTGCTTCAACTCGATTAAGCTGGTGTACGGGCAGGAAGGGCTGGACTCGGTTAGCACTATCGACTCCACGCTCAGTTCTGTGCGCTCTGCCTTTGGAAAGGAGGAAGGGCGAGTTGAGTTGGGAAAGCTCCTCGCTCGACCTGACTACGCCAGACGAGCTTACAGCGTTCATGCGCGCGACGCCCTGGTTAACGATACCACGGATGGCCTGCGTACTGAGTTCTACAAAGTCAAGGTTCTCGATCGCGCTCCTCCTCTCGACGTCCCAGTACGAGTAGTGCCGGAGCTTGCTGCCCAGCACCCTGCGAAATCAAGCCCTCTCCCATTGGCGGACTCTGGAGCCAACGCGCATTTCCTCTGCGAAGTACCTCCCCACATCGATTATAGTAGAGGCGTTCCCGCTTCCTTGTCGTCGGTGGGTAGAGGGTCAGTCAGTGTGCTGCCCGGTGCTGGTCGACTTCCCACTCAATGGGGGGCGAGCAACGCAGCTACTGCTGCCGCCGCAGCGTCTGGACTACCCTCTGTCGCTGAGGAAAGTCCGGACCTGTCTACCCCCGATGCCGTCGGGCGGTGATAAGCAGGCTATCTGGCCTTGCCTGGAATCTCGCTAATGTTGGGATTCCTGTGCATTACCAAGTTAGATGTACATCTCCAGGATTAACATGAGTCCCGAATGGTTAATCAGGCACATCCTGCATGAGGGCTTAATCAGCCCGCCCAAGAGCACATTAATCAGAACCTCCCATACTGATTAAGGTTCAATTCAACGGGTTTAATAATAGAGTCCTTATAATCACTTGATTAAGGCTCTGTGGGGCCAACAAATATCAGGGAACTTAAATATCCACTCTGAATAACCAGTGTCTATCGGCAGAGATAGAACTGTGGGTTTGACACACCTTGTTGTGGTTGATTTGGCCTATTCTGGGGACGTGTCTGGACACATGATTAATCACCGATCAATGTTGCTATCCCAATATGGGTTCTTGACTCGGGCAAGGCTTCATTGGTGTATATCTCAACAACTACTGGGCGGTTCGGGGAGATTAGGGTATCTACAGAAAGCTGATACCCAACGCTCCTTGAATCTGAAGGTGTTAATCAAGGGACTTTAACCATTAAACTGGTTCAGCTCCGTTACCGTCCCAAATTGGGTTCTTGGCTTGATCAGGAATTGACGAGGTTATATCTTGGGAACCACTTGGCGGATTAGGGAGTTCTGGGTGTCTACAGAAATGGGAGACTCAGCGCTTTCTGAATCCAATGGCCCGAAGGGCAGGACAACACTATTTGGCTTGGAAGTTCAATCGAGTCAGACAACCGATCGGAAACAAGGAGTTAAATGGCAGATCTTTAGCTTACTCAGGTAGTGTAATTAGAGTAGTGTAAGCGTAAATGTACAGTATATAAGGAGGGCAGTTCTAGCATGGACGCACGACTGCAGTGGTGGTGGCGCAGGTGCTAGATCCTAGTCTCATAAAGAGACTTGGATCTAGTGTTTGTGGCACTAACATTGGGGTGGCGCAGGAGCTAGGTCCTGGTCTCAATTAAGAGACTTGGATCTAGGGCTTGTGTTACAACAGGTAGTCCGCGCTTGTGATCCTGGACTGGTTCTATTAAGAGCTTTGCTTCGTTTGCACAATGTGATTAATATGTCTTGCCTTCGGTGGAAGTAAAACACATAATTCGGGATCGTGATTAAGATGTGTGAAGGGATTTGGGATTTGGATTGAGAACACGGCACCACTACAGCAGCCTTGGAAGGCTTATTATTTGGGATTATGGGATACGGTCGAAAGGGACCTTAAACAATCAGCAGCCTTGGAAGGCTTATATTTGGGATTGGTTTTAGATTGGTGTTGGATTGATGCACTCGGTTGGCTATGCCAAGAGAGGGTCTTAATCCCACCACAACAGTCTTGCATGCCATTAGTCAAGTGCTCTCGTTCTGAGCGCTTGATTAAGGGCTTCAACCAGTTGAACTGAAGTATCTGTGTCCCTTTTCTACTCCTTCACAATCTTGTGAAGAAGTCTAAAATGCATGAATACTCGTCGGCACGTCTAAGCTTGTGCAACCAGGGGGAACAAGGATGTGGATTCGGTTAGTGGTTGTGGCTTGTACTGCTGCATTCCACTCGTTGGTCCATGTTATCAGTAGTACTCCAGCTGTAGACAGACCGAGGCAAAGCCTTTCAGCGGTCTGCGCGAGACACAAGTCAAGCGCTGCATTCCGCGGGATTGGGTGCGGCGGTCGTGCCCTCGAGCAAGGTCGACCATGCCAAGGTGGTGGCTCGAGCCATCCCTCATCTCACCTCTCACTGGACGTCTTACAATTTCCGTAACATCCCTCCTTCTGAACAAGGGAGGTCGTTCTCCAAGGAACCCGGCTTCGTTGCTCAAGGAGCGGATACAGCTGGAGGAAACGGAGGCGGAGGTGCTAGTTCGCCAGGAGGCGGCAGAAGGAACGCGCCGCCTGGCGGGGGCGGAGGGCCCCCATACGCCTTCTCTGGCTTGGGCGGAAATGGAGGTAACGGAGGCGGCTCTGGTGGAAACGGAGGTGGAGGCCCGTCTAACGGCGGAGGACCTCCCTTCGGTGGAGGAGGTGCAGGCAGTAACGGAGGTGGAGGCCCGCCCGGAGGCGGAGGACCTCCCTTCGATGGTGCGAATCAGTCCGGTAATCCGAATTGGAACCCCAACTGGCAAATCAACCGTAAACTCGATCTCCGGCTTGTACCTGAATGGGACAGGCATGGCAAAACCGCCATCGAGTACCTCTGCAAGGTCTCCAAGCTCGTACAACTCTCGCCTCAGATGGCTACGGACCTTGGCGCTATCGCTCCGCTTAAGTTTAGCGGACGAGCTGAATTGTGGTGGAGGACTCAGTCGACTCAGGTCCGCAACTACCTCAGCGAAAGCTGGGCCAACCTGTTGCAGGCTATCCAAGCACATTTCCTCAATGCGAACTGGTTGCAGGAGCGCCGTAGGGAATGGGAGGAGATGCGATTCCGCCAGCACGGACATGAGAATGGATGGCCGCTGGACTTTATTCAACGTCGGCTCGTTTATAGCGTATTCCTCTACCCTGAGGAAGAGGACGGCGTCATCGTTGTAGACCGAATCCTGCAAACCGCACCGGATGTTTGGGCAGGCTCTATCAATTCAGAGCGCTACCCGGACATCTTCCCCCTCACCGCTGCTGTGTGATGATACTGCTCTACTCTCATGGGCAATTGGACTACCGCCCAGAAACTCGGTAATCTCAACAACTACTACCCTCGTCGAGCGAACCGCGATGCTCATTTTGCCGATGCTTCCGAATCCGACGATGACTCGGACTATGATAAAGGAGCAGCCGCTGCCACGAGTAACGAGACTAAGTCCGCTTACGTCTCCTCGTCTGGCAATATGCGCGGAGGGCAGAGACCTCCTGCCGGTTTTCCCGGTACTGCGGGTAGATCTAAATCGAGTCCGCCGCATCGCGACTGGCCCGAAGGGAAAACGATCAAGGGATACAAGTTCGTCAAACGAGACGATGTCCGGAGCACCCGCACCCCCACGAACGGAGTGTGCTACATTTGCACGAGTGCGAACCATTTTGCGAGGGATTGCCCGCACTACGGCAAGTAGCAAGCTATGAGAGAGGCCAATATGCTCCAGGTCGAGGTTTCCTATGAAGAAGAGTTGCGGGATTACACCGAATTTGTAGCCATCCTTGCTGAGACCTTCAATACTACTTCCGTTTCTGCTTATTCGAGTGAACCACCTAAGCGTCATGATAAACCGTATCGGCTGCCTTACACGTCTGAGGATTACCCCTCCGTGAAGCGATCTGTCCACGCTGTGACTGTGGAGTCTGATAATCGGAATACTCGAAGACGTAATGAGTTTGAGAGACAGAAATTGAGGAAAAGGGGCAAGGGGAAGGAGAGGGAGATGGAACCGCAAATCCCGAGACGCGTGGCGAGGTTCAAGGATAAACTGCTCTCGCCCGAGGCGCTGGCCGCGAGTACTACAGCTCGCAAGAATCCTTCAGTTGAGGAGACCGTGGAGGACGCCGTTCCTCCGGTCAAAACTCCTGGCGAGGAGCGCCTGCCTGAAGACCATCGACTCGCTAGTCAGACGCGAGACAGAGCGCGAGTGGAGAGAGCGAGGAGAGCTCGATCTCACCCTGCGGGATTCGGCTCCTTAGGAGTTAAGGCTTTGCACATCGAGGTGTCGGTCGGATCGCCTGAAGCCATGCCGGTAAAAGGCAGATTGGATTCTGGCGCGGACATCACCTTGATATCAGAGGATTTCTTCAAAACGCTCGCCAGACTCCCTCCTCCTCGGGAGGGCATGCACATGAAACTCTACGCGCTCACTGGAGAGGCCAAAGTCCTGGGCTTCACCCGATTCACCATGTACAGCAAAGCCCAAGACGGGATACTTGTCAGCTTTGAAGTAGAGGCATACGTCGTTCGCAATATGCGCGTACCCCTCCTTCTTGGCGAAGATTTCCAGCTATCGTACGAGATAGGGGTCACCCGATACTCCAGTGGCCGTTGCGAGTCAGCGTCGGACGGTCAGAGCGGGTTCTTCCTGGATCGTCTGCTCAAGTGATAGATCTCGGATTTGAGCTACGGCAAGTCATGGCCGTCAAGACTCAGCCGTTCTTGCGCCGCTCCGCTGCTAGAAGAGAGCGTACCAGAGCGATCAAGCATGGCTCAAAGAAGTTACCGGAAGTCTTGGCGGCTGCGGACGCTTTAATCAGTCCGGGGACTGTGCATAATGTGCTGGTACAGGGGCCTTTCGCTGAGCGAAAGGAATGGTTAGTGAAGAAGGTGGTGATTTCCACGGACGACGAGTCGGTCCTGGCTGCTCCGACGACTTGGATAAATACAGCCGCGCCGTATTTACCCATTGCCAACCTGAGTACCTGACCATGGTACATTCGGAAGGGGGAAGTAGTAGGGCAACTACTTGACCCGGATTCATACGCCGACAAGCCCAAGGACGAGGAGGAATGGAAAAAACTAGCCCAAGCTGCCGACACGATAAAGACTACTATAGGCACGCTGTGCGAGCAGGATCTAGCTAGCGCTACGACCGGCGAGGAGAGGAGTGAAGACGATAAACTCCCTGGGGACCTAAGACTACAGCGGTACCAGAGGATCCTCTCCCCAACGTCGACGTCTCTACGCTGGTCAATTGGGGTCCGGATATACCCGAAGTGCAGCGCACTCCCTTGGAAGAGGTATTGAGACGCAACGCTGCCGCTTTCGGGGTAGGAGGGCGATTGGGACATGTAGATACGAAAGTCCCGATCCCCCTCAAACCGGATACGCAACCTATCTCGATGCCAATGTACGGGGCCTCCCCTGCCAAGCGCGAAGTCATTGACGCGCAGATAGACAAGTGGTTTGAGGCCGAGGTCATTGAACCGTCTGTCAGCCCGTGGGGGTTCCCATGCGTTGTGGTTTACTGCAACGGAAAACTTCGATTGGTGATCGACTACCGGAAACTCAATGAACGTACGGTGCCGGATGAATTTCCCATTCCCCGTCAGTCGGAAATTTTGCAAACCTTGAGTGGCGCGCAAGTTTTGTCCTCTTTTGACGCCCTCGCCGGTTTCACCCAGTTGGAAATGGTGGAGGACGCGAAGGAGAAGACCGCGTTTAGATCTCACCGCGGGCTGTGGCAATTCCGTAGGATGCCCTTCGGGCTCCGGAATGGACCATCGATATTTCAGCGAGTTATGCAGGGCGTGCTCGCACCATACCTTTGGCTGTTCACTCTAGTTTACATCGACGATATTGTCGTGTTTTCCAAGAGCTGGGAAGAACATCTAGTGCATTTAGATAATTTACTGGGAGCCATTGCCAAGGCCAGTATCACCTTGTCCCCCGCGAAATGCTTCGTGGGGTATTCCTCCATCCTTCTGCTGGGACAGAAGGTGTCACGTTTGGGCTTATCCACCCACGCAGAAAAGGTCGCCGCTATCATTGAACTCGAGCACCCCACGCACGTCTCGGACTTGCAAAAGTTTTTGGGCATGTGTGTCCTATTTCTCCCAATATATACCTTTTTACGCCTACATCGTCACCCCGCTCTTCGAGCTCTTGAAGAAGGGCATCAAGTTCGTATGGAGTGCTGAACACGAGATGGTGTTCCGGCAGGCCAAGGATGCGCTCGCTGCAGCTCCGATTCTGGGACATGCCATTCGTGGTCAGCCCTATCGACTGTACAGCGACACTTCCGACTTCGCGATCGGCACCAGTTTGCAACAGGTGCAGTTGATCGCGGTGCGGGACTTGAAGGGAACCGCCGTATACAATAGGCTTCGGAAGGCTTGGGACGCTGGCCAAGACGTCCCTCGGTTATTCGTCAATTTGACCAACGACGTGGTCGAGATGCGGGAGAAAGATAGATAAGCCGCCGAGTTTGATGATACGATGGTGCACGTAGAGCGTGTCATTGCGTATTGGAGCCACACCCTTAAACCCGCTGAGCGGAACTACAGCGCGACCGAGCAGGAAGCTCTGGGAGCTAAGGAAGGGTTGGTCAAGTACCAACCCTTCATCGAGGGGGAGCAGGTTGTGCTCATCACGGATCATGCAGCATTGCAGCAGCGTATCCGGGACTGAAAATCGTTCACCGTACTGGGCGAATCCACTCTGATGTGGATCCGCTGTCTCAGCTGCCTAGGATACTGCCGCATAGTTCACCGGTTCTGGACGATATACCTTCCATCGTCCCGGACGAGAGCAAACAACAGCGAGCTCAGGGTGTTGAGGACGAGGATTCTAGGTTGGCGGCGAAGAAGGCCGTGTTCTGTGTGATGTGGTGGGACGATGTGGTGGACAAGTTCGAGGCCTACCTGATTCAGACCCGCCGTCAAGCAAAGGAAGCTGAGAAATTACAGGAAGCAGTAGAGTCGTTTGCGACTCCTGCTGAGGACGACTTCCCCTTCCCCAAGGGTGATCATTGGACGTATCCTGCGGGTGAAGGACCGGAGAAAGGAACCTTGGAAGAAGAGTGGGAAAAGTGTTCCCATCTGCTGGTTGCAGCTAAGCCAGAGATGATTCGGGAGTTCTCGGAAGGATACCGCGTGGATAACTATTTCCGCAAGCATTTCGTCGACGCGGTGCCCAATCCTGAGACCCCTCTTACTCCTTCCCGATTTCAGAAGGGGGAGAACGGCCTACTCTACTTCATAGACACCGACTGGAATGCGAGGCTGTGCGTCCCGCGAAGCAAGATGCCCTACGCGTTGAGTCTAGTGCATGACTCCGCGCATGAAGGTGCCCACGCAGGACCTGCACGTTTCGAAGCTCGTCTCCGTGAACTGTTCTATTGGCCGCAAATGTCCCGCGACGCGGATCTTTTCTGCAAAGGCTGCGACGTTTGTCAGAAAATCAAGGAAGATAGAACAGCTCCCATGGGGGGCCTACGACCATCTCATATCCCAGCCCGTCCCTTCGCCACCGTATCCCTCAACCTAATCACCGGTCTGCCGCCATCGGGACCAGAGAAGTTTACGGCCATACTGGTTGTTGTCGACAAGCTCACCAAATATGCGTTGATCATTCCCACTCACAATGGGCTATCGCAAGAAGGATTCGCTCGTTTCTTCGTCGAGAGAGTGGTTAATGTTTATGGGTTGCCCGAGAGAATCATCGCGGATCGGGATAAGCGCTGGGCGACGGTTTTCTGGAAATCGGTCGTGGAATATTACGGTGCCGATATGGTGCTCTCCTCCTCTCACCATCCGCAAACAGATGGGCAAACCGAAGTGCTTAACACTACAATAGAACAAATGCTGCGAGCTTTCGTAGCTGGAGACAGGACCTCCTGGGCCCGATGGCTCAGTGAGGCTGCTCATGCGTACAATAGTTCTGTCCATTCCTCCACTCACTACACTCCCGACTTCCTCTTGATGGGATACCAACCTCGAACTGTCACGAGCGTGCTGGTTCCGGGAATTGACCCCGTGAATAGGCCGTTCATGGCCAGCCAAAAAGCTGAGGAATACGTAGCCGTGATAGAGTCTCATCGAAAGTGTGCAAGGGATTCGCTTGTCCTCGCGCAGGAAAGACAAGCGAAGGCCTATAACAAGGGGCGATGAGCGGTGCAAGAACTCAAGCCCGGAGATCTTGCCCTCGTTAATCCTCACACGCTCAAACTAGTCGATGTGGAGGGCACCGGTAGGAAGCTGGTGCAGCGCACTATTGGTCCCTTCGAGGTCATGGAGTGTATCAATCCTCTGGTTTACCGTCTCAGATTACCCGACAACTACCCTATGCATCCTGTATTCAATCTCTCTCACCTTCGCAAGTACACTCAGTCCGATCCCATATTTGGCGACCGGGTTGTGCTACCGCCCACACGCGACCTCCTTAACGCTTCCGACGAATATGAAGTGGAAGTGATCCTCAGCCATCGAGTAACCAAACGCAAGGACGACAATCGCCGCATGTACTTAGTTCGATGGCGAGGCTTTGATCCGTCTGAAGATTCCTGGATATCCGAATACGACCTCTGCAACGCGCCCGAGCTGCGCCGCGAGTATCTGTCTCTCAAACGGCTTTGAGAGCCCCTGACCTTGGAGTCTAGATCCCGGGCCGTGCTACATCAGAGGCTGTGCCACTGTTTGTACTTGTAACTCTCTACTATCTAATACTCCTTTCTTTACTCCGCCAACTCAAAGTTTTTGTAGAGTCTCTTGAGACTCCATAACTTCGTCCCTTCGTCGCCCTACCCTTATATATTACGACGTCCCGGCGACTCAACCTCTGTCTCCGACATGCACCCTGGACCCTCGAAGGCTTCCTTCACGTCGAGTGGCAACTCGAGAAAAACAGCGACATCGAGTTCCTACAAGACGGACTCCGTCCCCGCTCCTCCGCATCGCGGCGGCCCCACGCACGCAACCGTAACGTCGAGTTCGGGACAAGAGGACTCTGTTGTGGACTCACGCGTATATTCCGGAATCCAACTGCGCAGTTATCATGGATATCAAAGAGACCCCATAGTGGATACTTCCATGGACCTCCGCCTTCCGGAGTTCTCCTCCTACCACTCTCGCGTTGTCCTATTCCGAGGACACCAATATCTTATCTGGAGCCCCAATTCGCTCCAGGACCCGTACTACCCGGGGCGCTTCGTCTTAGCAGGACGACCTGGACGCGCGGCGGATGAGCGCCAGCGACACTACGACGGTCAAAATGGCCGCTCGGACTATATCAAGGTCCCGCTGACAGACCTAGTATTGGGGCACCCGGGCATTTATTCAAATCTGCTCGAGTTGCAACATACTATAATGTACTTCACTACATTACGACGTCATCTCACAAGGGCTAATGCTGGCCTGAGCAGTTGGCTAAGAGGGATATAATGTGTCTCAAACCATTAGAAGGGCGCTGGACAACAATCCTGGTAAAGGGTTGGAGTGGGAAGTCGCTAATGGAGCAATCGCGGAAAGTGCCTTACCATCCTGGAAACGGATTGGGGCTACTGCACATCCCTGACTAAGGGTGTATTACGAGGGAACATCCTTCTGAACCAGAGGGATCATTGTTGGGCATCATCTGACGTCTCCAGAACTGCCAAGAGAGGACTGGACTTGGTCGATCTACCAATTGACTAAGAAACCGTACTCGGGTACTAGGAAGCGGCGGCTATCTCGATTTTCAGACAAATCACTTAAGCGGTTCAAGGCGGAACCATTGGAGCGTACGGTTACCAAGGAGGGTAGCGGAGTGCTGATGAGGGGTCGGCTAAAAGTTGACATATCAACAATATTCCATCACGATCGTTCTAAGCGATGTAGATCTTGACTCATCGCTAAGCTCGGCTTGTTGATGTTTCTTATAAATCTCTCTCAATTTTACTAATCGCTTGATATCGGACAGGAGTTCATCGGCTAGCTGCCATATCACTAGTCATATACCCTGAACCCTATTGCTCGTTTGTATCAGTCTCGTTTATATTTAGAATCCTGTAACGTATTTAAGTGGATGGTTATGGGAGGAACACCAGTGAATCTCACCCCACCTATTGGACGCGAAGTTACTAGACTTCACGCTTAACCGGTAGAGTAGTCATTCATTCGGAGACACCCAGAAGCTATACCAAGTTTCGTTTGTTTTCCCTGTTTGAATATTATCTGTGTTGGATTTGGATCTTTATAAACGACGCGTGAACATATTGGATAAACTGAACGGACGCGTGGAATATAAGGAAACGGATCAGACTTGACAATTGGTTGTAATCTCGCAAGGATTAGCAATCGCGGATACTATTTGGAATCGGAATTCATAAGAATCACTTGCTTTACGCATCGGAGTATTATCTCCAAACCTAGACCCACATCATACAAAACCGTTGAACATAAAATCTCGTCTGTCTATCGCGATTGCGCCTAGAACGGATTCGAGCAAGTTTATCTATACGACTTGTAGACCTGTAAAGTCTTGCTTCTCAAAGAGAACTAGAGTTCAAATTGCCACAATCTATACTGGATTGGAACCCCGAACTTGCACGAGGACTATAGTGTTTGAGTTGTTGTAGTTGCATTATCGAACCGCGTATTCATTTACAAGGTTTGTGTTGTGGTTATTTCACCGCCAGCCCCATAGTCAGCGTTTCACCGCAGGTGTTCCATGCGGAGCGACCTTGGTTGGGATTCATTTTCCGAGAAAGCAAAGCCCCCGCCGGTCACGTCGAGTACGAACCAGCGTACTCCGTGTGGGAATCCGAGGATCGGACGCGTGGTCGCATCCGCGCGTCCTATGTCGAGCAGCTACGCTCAGGAATCGCGAGATGGACCGGTTCATAACTTACGATTCCGACTTCGACAAGAACATTCCTCCAGCGTACTCCCAGAACGCTCCCAAATACCCGGATGACGGACGCGTTCGGGACCTGCTCTCGATCTCCTCCTTCGAGAACGCCGTGGACGAGATCATGGACGTGCAGCGAGGTATGCGGGAAAAGTGGGCTTGGATAGAGATGGTGGGCCACCTAAAAAGGACGCGACTGAATCCCCCGACCGCCTCTTCGATTCCTTCAGCGGACGATCGTTACCTAGGTGTATGGCTCAACGGTACCCTCCACCGGGACTGCGCCTGGCTAATTCACGACGCCTTGCTGCCGGGATTCGTCCTCTCCGAACTCCCTGACTACGTTCCTGTCCAAGAGGACGCCCTTGCCAACTTCTACCAACGCACTGAAATAGAGAAGTTCGTGCTCGTCCCCGAGGCTTGTGAATATGATCGCCTTGCGCTCGCTAAGCGTTACCAGTGGACGACCGCTGAGTTCCATCCTGTCTCCGAGACCCCCGCCCCTAGGAATCCGGGAGCGTGGGCGTCCATATACGCGCAGCTGGGAATCATGCCCGAACACCGACTCGTCCTACCTCACAGCGTAGTCAAGGAATCTGACTCCTCGGGGAAGCGAAGCCTTTACGAGCAGCTGGTCAACGGGCCGTTGTACGCTGGTAGCACGTCTGCCCTACCCCCTTCCAAAACCAGTGTATTCGACGCTCCCGCTTCGAGCTGGTGCGGCGCTACTTCGCCTCCCCCTGTGACGCGGAGCAGCGATAATCTCCCGTGGACTCAGAAGGTAGAGAGCGACGACAGCGACCCTCGGCGAGGGACGCTTGTCGAGGTTAATGTGGACTGACTGCTGTGGAGGTGACCCCCAAGTATTGCGGACGTCTCCTCCAGAGCGTGGAGCTGCTTCCGGGAGAAGACGGAAATGACCGATGCAGGAGAGGACAAGACGTTCATGATGAAGTTGGGAAAGGCGAATTCGGAAAAGCGAGTGGAAGATGGGGAATCCCTTTGGTATGACCGGGAGAACCGCAGGAAGCTCATTTTCGAATTGCTACCGCCTCTGGAGGAGGGTGAATGGTTGACGACCGACGAAGAGTATGGCAGACCGGTGCCTGACTGGTCATTCCAGGCGCCCTATGGGAGCGGATACTCTTCCACCAAGAAATCCTTGTGGATGTACCCGCGGGAACGGCCGAACCCGGGCACCAAGGGTCAAGAGCCGCCTGTACCCGAAGTCGAGGACCTACCGCTGAAGAACCCTGGGGAAGGCGGAGAACCGTTTAGAGACGTCAAGGGCGCCTGGGCTCATCGGGAAGACAGCGACGAGGACAGACAGATCGGGGATTGCGACCCGGATGCCGTGTCTATAGGAAGCCCTACCCCGGCTTGTTCGCCTCTGGCATCTATGGAAGGAGTAGAGTCCGTTCCGACTCCTCCTCCCTACAAGTCCGTCGCCGCCGTGACTCTCGTCCCTCCCACGGCCCCTCGTCTCCTGCCGCAGCCTTACGATCAAGTGCTCGCCCGCTCTGCGGAAGTCCCATTCATGCCGCCCTCGACTTCTCACTCTACCCCGGTGGCCCCTGCTCGACGATCGAACAATTATCGACCCCTCCAACCAAGCTCGCACTCATTGTATGCTCGACAAGGACAGTTGGGCGCCCCAGCAGGACCCTATCGAAGCGGCCACCCCGATGCTCCTCAAGCAACCCAATTTGCTCCAATGGGAGCCGCCGACTCCACAGGATGGGAAGGGGACGTGGATGGCCTAGTGGGAGGCGGGGAAGAGGAATGCCGGGGCCGATGCCGTGTAGAGACGAGCATTATGCGTCTCCACGGCAAGAATGGCGCCCTATCCCAAATGCACCTCGAGGTCGGAACTCGTCCCCGGTACAACAAGTTCGTCCTCCTTACACGGCTGCGCCACCGGCGGCTCCTAGATATGAGTATGCTTGGTCCCCCCCACTCCCGCCTCCTTCGTCGCGGAATCCTTCCCGTCCAGGCTCACCAGCTTTTGCCTCCAGTGGGTACAAGGAACGTTCGCGCTCGTGCGGTTGGATGCAATCCAGGTCGAGGGAGTCGAGGTCTCGCCGATGGACTCCTCCTCCCCCGGTGATGGAGTATAGAGAGAAGCGACGACGCGCCTCCTCCTCCTCGAGCTCGAGGTCCAGGCATTTATGCTGCCGCCAATGGACGCCTAGCCCGAGGTCCCGAACCTGTTCGCCTTCTTGATCCCGAGAACGCTTGCGCTTTCGCTCGCGGTCGCGTTCCCGTTCTCGTTCTCGCTCTCGTTCTCAAACCCGTGCCCGCTCTCGCTCTCGTTCTCGCTCTCGAAGTCGTGGGCGCTCTTATCGACATGACGACCGCTCCCGACAATCGCGCTCTGGCCACCGACGGACGCGTCGACGAACTCGTAGTCCCCATAAGAGTCTATCTCCGTCAACAATCAGGAGGGAGGAAAGGAGGATGTCGCTTTCACCCATCGGTTATGAACGGGGTTTTCATCGTGCACCTGAACGGCTCGCGGTAGAGTCCCCTCCCGTTGGCAATCAATCGGTGTTCGAACGATTCAGGGTACATGAACCCTCTGCCGATGGCCGGTCCCTGCTTGAGAGATTCGACGACTTCGGGAACGAAGAAACTTCTGCGGTGTCCGTTTTCCAACGGTTCGACGTCCCTCTAGAGGAAAGGATTGGGGGAGAGAAAAAGCACCACTTCCGCAAGCATAACAGGGCTAAGAAGCGCGAGAAGAAGGAAGCCGATCAACGAGCACGGGAAGGAAGGGAATGGCGAGAACGGGGAATGTAGGAGGATCACTGAGGATCGTGGACTGGGCGTCCGGACAAACAGTATGCTCGAACTGGAGGGCTCTGTGACAAGGCTGTAATATATTGTACATATCATCAGTATAACGTAGTTTGATCGTATTGTTTGTACTAGTTAGCATCCCTGGGGGATGACTAATTATTATTATCTTGCTCACTACTTCATCGCCCTACGTGCTCGAAAAGAGTCAACGGGCAGCGTGAACTGAGCGACTTGGTGATAAGCCAGTAATTGGGCCATGGTTAGATACACGTAATTTTGCGTGTTTCTGATCGTGCTCATTGCTGAAACTGTTGTTTCCATGCAACAGTACTGGTTCCTGGTAGCTGTTGGGCGAACCACAGAGAAACGGGTGGACGTTCTAAGGAATTAGAATGTCCATTGGCTAGTCTCGCCCTGAAAACTGTAAGGGAAACGTGCAGCCAGATAATAAGTCAAGGGACTTCTTTTGACTTGTTTCCAATATTCACTTAAACAACGGAAACGGGTCAAGGGAACGGGAGTTGGCAATGTGTTGTGTTGTGTTGAGACGCTAGGGGAGACGCGTTCGGTCACGAGTGTTTCGGTTGCCAGAGTTGCCGGTTTCCATCGGATGCGGATACACCGAAACAGGTGGTCGGCTATTCTGTGGATCCGGATCACAACTCTAAAGGTGTTCTAAGGATCTTTCTCAAGAACCCTTTCTGGGAAACCCTAGAGAAACGGGTATCTACCGAGACCTACAAAGGAGTACTATCAAGTTCCGTACTTGGACCCAAGGGGAAACTTGAGTTGAAGCAGAAACAGGACGAACGAGATGCAGTGCCGATCTATCGGTGATCGACACACCCTCTGAATAATACAGGGGTGCTGCTGACGGGTTCCTGCCTCGTAATTGGCAAGGGAACATGGCATGCTCACAGTTGGGAACCAATGAGAGGCGACGCTCGGAAGAACAACTGACGGAAACGCGGTTAAAGAGACGGATAAACGGACTTTTGACTCATTGGGATTGTGTTTTGGGCTTTGTAACAGTGTCTTGGCGGTTGTATAAGTATCCGAGGGCGTTTCTACGATGGACACAGCATCTTCCCCCGAACTAGTAGGCTATACGCTTGCGCATTGGGTTGATCTGGGATCCTCGGCAAACGCACTCTTATAGAGTAGCACTACTAGTCGAAATCTTAATTGTTTCTGAATCATATATTATTCTGGAAACGCACTTGGGCTTTGCCTGGAAACTGTCTGAACTCTGAGAATCTGTTGGATCTGGGACTCTGTTGAAAGAAACATTATTGTTGTTGTTTGCGGAGCGGGTTTCAGAAAGTACCGTCAAGGGAAAACTTTGGAAACATGACTGCTGGCATTGCTCAGAAAGTACCTCTTTAGGGAAAGCTCTGTGAACGTTCTTGGCCTATAAACTAGGGGCCTTACTTGAGTCTACGGGACTACTTTAAACTTGTTTCTCTGTCGCTTGGACACACACACACACACACACACGCTGCGAAGCTATAAATCTATCTTGTTTGGAAACAATGTTTCCACTGTGTCTAGAAACACGTTCTATGCAGCTTGCTCTATTATCTCTTTGAGATACGAAACCTCTCCCTACAACCTTTACAAGGCCCTGTACTAGGGGCTGTAACTCGTCGGGATCTTTGGAAACGTGCATATATTGCCGTTTGATTTGTTTGTTGGTTGTTGGAACAGTCTCTGGACTGTTTCTGTGCCGCTCTCGAGTCAAGTGGGGTTATTTGTGTGTTTCTTATATAGGTTCTGAGCACATCAATCATCGGCGCCGAGCCTCGCCGCCCCCCTTCAGCTCCCTACTCCAGGTCGCAGGAGCCCCGGCGGGGGTCACAACAACACCTCGGCGTGGAGGGCTAGAGTCCTGCTCGTCACCGAGCGTGGGCTCGCCCTCGACGCCTACGGGCTCTGTAGAGCCACAAGACTACGTAGAGCGCCTAGAGCGCTCCATACCAATCTTCAGTCCAAGAGAAGAGCTTCGCTGAAGCACGAACCTATCACAATCTCTGGGTAGGCCTTCAAGACTGCCTTCTTGAAATCCGTATACAACATCCCAGCCACATATTCCGTTAAAGTGCGCCAAATTTCGCGCTTCTTGGCGGGGAGGTAGCTGGTAAGCAGCCTCTTCTTTTCATCATCCTCATTGATCTGACCCAACCCAATAATATCATCGACCTCCTGCAAGTCCTCCTTATCCTCCGTTGTAAATTTTGGTACGTTCAATTCCCAAGGCCGTGGAACCTTGAAGCTCGCTACACCAGTTCCAGCCGGTGCTTGTGCATTAACTCCTGCCATAGTAGGTGCGTTGGGTGTAATTGGTCTGAGAATACTGAATTATTTCATTCAAATCGACAGCCACGCGTCACGGACCCCTCTGTCGATGTCAAATATTGGTCGATGTCACGCGTCACGAAGGCTTTTGTCGAACCTCCAACAAGCCATCACAAGTATCCTCCCCCCCCCTAGAGCGCAAAATTTCCGTAAGATTGTCGAAATTTTGGAGGGTGTCACGCAGAAATTCGGCCATTGTCAAAATGTTGAATAGGTAAATCCGGTCATGCGTCACCCCCCCTGTCGATTTGAATGAAATAATTCAGTAAACTGAAGATCTGATGAAGATTCTTCAAGATCCGCATTGAACGGGTTTTCTTCGTCAAACAGTGATTCTTCAGCAAATGGTAATCCGTCCAGCGAATTATCAATGGTGAGAGTCTCTTCAGCGTCGCCTGTGATGCCTAAACTGATTCCCTCCGCTCTTCTCCCAGCCGTGTATGCTGCAACCTGTGCTCGTACGTCTTCCCTAACCTCGTCTCTAGCCTTCTCTGTAGGTGCCCATCTATGTCCGTCTCCAGCAATAATGTGTGTTTGTAGATAACCGCGACCAGCACAGTTGTTCAAAATTAATCCAAATGAGCCCCCTCGCGGTGGGCTCCAGATGAAAGGATCGAAATCGGTGGGTTCATGAAAATCTTTAACCAAAGATTCCCACTAAACAAAACCAAAACTTCGAAGCTTGTTGTTGTGTTCAGGGGTTCGCATGGCAGGAAACCACGCGAATCTGGTGCGTGTTGTGTCGTTTTGAAATCCAAACTAATCCCTCTTCTGATATCTCAACACCCAATTCCAACCAAAACCAACTTCAATCCTAAACCAATTTCGTTCCGTAAAATCCGTAAGTCTGTTCCCGTTTCGTTCCAACAATCCCGTTAACAATTCCATAGAGTCCCGTAAGCTTTCCGTTCAATTCAGCAAGAGAGTCAAATTCACGGGTGTGTAAGACCCGGGTGTAAAATTCTGTTCCTACTCTAGTTTTCGCGCTCCTTTTATACTGTGCTTGTTTGTGTAAAATAAATATGCTAATAGTGGTGCAAACTTTGCTACCATGGCTTCTAGTATCCAAGGAGCTACCCAATCCCAACTGTGTTGCTCTCTTTCCCTTAACACCAGTCCCAGCATTCTGGCTGGTTTCTATGCAAAACCCCTCAACCAGACGGAGGTTATGGCGACTGACCACTCCTTTGGTGCGTAGCTAGACTACCGCGCATTGGGACACGACGAGGGACGCGTTGGAAACGTGTTTTGAGGATGACTGCATTCCGCTTACGTGAGCAAGTGACCGTCGTGCTTCGCGTCTTCATCTCCGCGGACACGAACTTGGTTCATGTCCGTTCCACTCCTGTCCCTCATTGTCCCGATTATGCTCAACTGTCAATGTTGCATCCTCTTGAAACACCCAACTCTGTCCAGTAAGTTCTCTATTATTCTTCCTTTATTTCCCTCTTTGTTTCTGCTAAAATAGGAATTTGGCTAGCGCAAAATTCCGTCCGTCCTTCACCGAGTCAATGTGGGCGAAATCGAAGGTGCGGGAAGAAAGATGATGGGCGTGGAGGATAAAAAGGCGCGGGGTGAGGGTTCTGCCTTGTGTTAAAGGGCTGATCGGCGACCTTGTACCAGCGTTTTGGGCCGAATTTAAAGTTTCTTCTTCATACCGATGCGGGCCGAAAATAAAAGAAAAAAATGGGTGCACAAATGGAAGAACCATGCGAAAAAAAGAAGAATCCAAACATGTACAATGTGATTCAGGACATCTGCTTCATATACAAGTAATAATAAGCTGTGATTTTGCCATCAATGAACTTTAAAAACACCTTGAACACTACGAGGCTAATCCCCCCTCGTGGAACTTCAACAGGCTCCGCCTGAACACGAACCGCGACCCATCCGCCTACCCTAGGCCTCAGGCCCAGAACTCTTCGCTTTTAGCATACTGTAAGCATAGACAGCTACTTGCCAGGAACATTTCTGTGGAATCTCTTCCATTCAGGAGCTGCAGTCAAACGTCGCAAAGTCGGTGGAACCACGAACAACCAATGAACAACGTCAGAAAAAGATCAGTGGTTTAGCTTCTGACATGCCAGTAGATCCGATTCACTATTGCAGCGACACTACGTAATCCGGCTTATGCCCCTGATACAGCTGTTTCAAAGAGATTGAGTGTTTTCGGTCGGGCTCGACCGCTGTACCGATGAATTCTTGTCTATCTCGCATCGGACACCTCAGGCTGATCGAAATGGCCAAGCCTGGCTGCCCCCGCACTCTCAACATTGAACATCCACTCTCTAATCGCCGCCCTCCCGCCGACGTGCCTAATTTTTTTCGAGGAAGGTCTTCTCGGTTCCTTGATAGGGCACGTCATGTCCGGCACTCATTTGTATACCTCGGCAAGGATGCCGGCCGAGCGCTCTCGCCCTCCTCTGATCAAAAATTACCTACACTGCCCCTGGAATGTACCTCGCCCTCGACATTTTGGCAGTTCTCCTCATTTTTTCATGCGGGATAGATGCACTTCCGGGTGATTTCTGCGGAGAAGCGTGGCGGGGCTCGACATTTAAAAGCCCGCGGCAGAGTTGGGTACAAGTTGTGCGTCCACCACCCACTTGACTCTACTCGTAGTTGTCCCGCCACAAAATTTACAAAATGCGCTTCAGCTTACTCCTCGCGGCCGCCGCCCTCGTCGCTGGCGTCCCTGCCAAAGACTTCCCCGCCACCAGAGACCAAACCTCCGACGCCCTCGGCTTCACCGCGGCGAACGACTACGGCGCGCCGATCCCCCCGTGGGAGCCCGACAACCAGCCCGGGTGGTACTACGGTGTGGGCCCGCCGCCCGCGGGACTCGGCGTCGTCCTTGACAGTGTCCGTCTGCTCTGATGATGACAGCCGTGTCCGTGTGCGACTGATCTTGCAGGTCTTCTGTCTGCTTTTGGAATTACTCCTCGGGTTCCACTGCCCGGCGCCACCCCCCGCACCAGCCGCAGCCTGAGTACGCGCAGACGTTCAAGAACTTGACGTGCGCGTCCCAGGACAACAGCTATCAGACGTTTGGGCTCGTCGACACCGTTGGAGGTACTTGCCTTTATTTCCATGCGTCTAGTGAATTCTTATGTTGCTATTTCAGACTGCCAGGCCATGTGCGACTCCATTACGGGATGCACTTTCGTCAACAGTGAGTGGCTTACCCCTTTTTCAATCCCTTCCATTTTAAATCCCTACTAGGCTACCACGACGTTAACGGCAAGGTGCACGGTTTTTCTCGATCTTTGTGCTTTCTGCCGCTGATATTTATTGCATTCAGAACGGGAGCCCGCTCCTCACCTGCTCGCTCTTCACCGAATGCCTCACGGCGTCGACTGCGGACAATTGCGGCGGACAGACGCAGGCCGATGGCAGCGTCGACTTTATCATCAATTCCGACGGATATTGCAAGAAGACTCCCACTGCTTGAGGGGTGAAAAAAATATACCCAGAGTTTGGTTGGAAAGTTTCCTGAACTGGACAGTTGTCTGGAGGACTCGTTGTTTCTGTTAAGTTTCTGTGGGGATTCAATGTATGATTTTCGAACGATAGCGCGGAGCTTAATCGCAAGTGTCAAATATCGATTCTCGAAACATTTTGCTTGATACCGGCAAGGCCATGAAACTTGGGCAGCTGCTCTAGCGGAAAGAAAACAAACGCGAAATCCCCTAGTCACTATACGGCTGTGCTCGGCAGGGTTGAGGCCCAGGCAGATGACACACGAGCACCCTCCATCCCTCCACTGGCAGGTTGAGTGTCGGCGTGTCTTGTATCTTCAAGGCCCCGGTCACTCCCCACTGTTAACTCAGTCTGGAATAGAGAAAAATTGGGGCGAAAAAGGAAGAGTGAGAGTCAATCGATGTATTCGCTGCCCAAGCCTCTGGTAGACAGAACGTATGTGAAAGAGGGCTCCGGTTCGCTCATCAAGTAATTTTTTCCTGCCTCAAGTCAGTACATACTTGGCATGCTGCAGAATAAAGTCACTCAACCTTCAATCTCTCCCCGCCGCTTGCGCGCGATAAACTCGTCAGTGCGCACCCAGAAGTCGACCCCACCCCAGGCCCTGTCGGGGTTCGCCGACTGCGCAATTAGGCGCGTCAACATGGCGTGGGCGTCGCGCAGCGCGGAAGCGCCGGTGAAGCCCTCGGCGGCGCGGGGATTGAAGAATGCGGAGGTATAGACGAGGGCACGGAGATGCCGCTCGAAATAGCGCATACAAAGGATAAAGCGGCGCATGATTGTCCTGCGTTACCCTTGCTCCCGCAAGAGCATGGTATGAACCGTACTTTTCCATCCTCACTTGTCATGTGTTGAAACAGATTCCAGTCACCCAGCCATTTCATCACATGTTTCCCGTTGGTGGTATTAGTTCTGTGTTGCTGTCTTTCGATTATTCCCTTACAAGGATTTCAGATAGATACTTCGAC
Organism: Mycena olivaceomarginata; assembly: GCA_029378375.1. Classification (NCBI taxonomy): domain Eukaryota; kingdom Fungi; phylum Basidiomycota; class Agaricomycetes; order Agaricales; family Mycenaceae; genus Mycena; species Mycena olivaceomarginata. The sequence continues at coordinate 83,242 of JARKIC010000422.1, read as the reverse complement.
ATGGTCAGTCCCCATTCCCAATGGGGTTTAACGATGTTGTTGAAAATCCGTAGGGATCTATTCGGTCCTCTTCTTCCAGTCTGTTCAAGTGTTATGCTCACGTAGAAAAGCCCATTCCAAATTTCATCTGGCCTGCATGATCCTCCTTTTCATCCTCTCGACTATCGACATCGCGCTCGCCTACAACACATGGGCCTTCATCACAGATCGCGCACAAACCGGGATATATGAATTATGTTATCTTGACGAAGTGGGTGTGATCTCTTAGTCCCCATCCGGTCTCAGCACGCCTTCTTACAAGGCGTGCTTCGCTACTATTGCTTATATACCAGATCGTTGTGTTCGCTCCCTCAGTCGTTTCCCGTGTACGACTGAGGTGAGTTACTTGCTATATTTCTCGTTGACTGTTTACTTACATCTCCCTACTAGCTAATTCCTATTGTTAACAGGTAGCTAGTTGAATGAAGTCGTTTCCCCGTGTACGACTGAGCTAATTCCTATTGTTAACAGGTTATGGGCCCCGCCCTTGCTGTTTAAACCCACAATAACACATTCTTGAGCTATCGTCTCAACAACTACGAGCTATCGCCTCGCCCCAAACCCGAACCTTCCACATCGTGCCATTGTGTTATCGTCACAATCACCATGTCTGGAATACCGACCCCCTTATCGATGCCCGAGGCCGACCGCTTCAATGGGACCAACTTCACTAAATTCAAGACTCTACTTCTTGCTGGCGCAAAGGCTCGCGGCATCGTCGGTTACCTCAACGGCACCAACTCCAAGCCGGCCCCGGGCCCCGTTCCGTATACACCCGTCGCCGCCAGCCCGTGGTACTCCGCGCACCCGACCGAGGAGGAATGGGAGATGCGCGATGGCTACGCACAGTCGATGATCCTCAGCAACGTCCAGAACCCCCATCGGCTATGGCATTACCGATGACATGACCGCCGCCCAGGCGTACACGGCGCTCACCAGCGTCTACGACGTGAAGAGCGACCTTGGGCTTGTCAGCGCCGAACGCGAGTTGCGCGAGACCCACTACGCCGACGGCGCCGACTTCGGTCTCTTCATCGAAGATATCCGCGCCAAATGGGAGGCGGTTAACCACCAAGGCGGCACCGTATCCGACGCCCGATTCCGTGGGATCCTCATCAACTCCCTCCCGCACTCCTGGGATCCTGTCATTGCCGGTCTCGACGTCCTGAAGACCACCGCCGAGGTCATCAATCGGCTCCGCTTGTGGGACCGTCGCGTCAATGCGCCGCCGACCTTTGCTAGCACCGGCGCTGCCAACACGCAGGCTATGGCTGCTGCATATAGCGGGCCGAACACGAGCTTGAAGTGCACCAACCCGCAGTGCGGGAAGCCGGGGCACCTCGCCAAGGACTGCTTCCGCCCCGGTGGAGGGAAGGAGGGGCAGTATCCGGCGTGGTGGAAGGGCAAGAAAGCCTACGCGCCGGGCGCTGCTCCGATCATCCCCGTCACGCCCGTCGTTGCCGCCGTCGCGCATACCCAGGCATTCGGCTCTGTGCACACCCAGGCGTTTGGGGGCGGTTCAGAGCAATTTGACTTCATGGCCTTGATGGCGGTTGTGCAGTCCAGCAAGCCCGCGACCATGTCCGACCTGGAGTTTGCCGCGCTCAGCAAAGTCGCGATGACTGCTGAAGTTCGCACCTTCGTTGATTCGGGCGCTACTCATCACTGTTTCGTCAACAAATCCGACTTCACGACCTATACACCCGCCGTCGCTACGGGCCAGACCGCCAACGCTGGAGCGTCGTTCCGCATTCTCGGCCGTGGGACCGTGTACAAGCACGTCAACATGAACGGTCGGGATAACATCCTCCAATTCGACGCCATACATACCCCCGACTTCGCCTCGAACCTCGTCTCCGTCAGCCGTTTGGTCGAAAACGGCTGTTCCGTCAGCTTCGCCAACAAGACCGCCATGTTCACGGGCCCTGCCTTTGCCGACGGCACCACCGGATCCCCGTTCATGGCCGCGCATGTGCACGATGGCATGTACGTGGTCGACCTCCTCCCCGTTACACATGCAGTGATCTCACGTGCACGCTCCCAGTCTCGCCCAGTTGATTTCGCAACCTGGCACAGACAGTTCGGCCATGTGGGAGATAGTCGGCTGAGGGCGTTGATCAAAAAGGAGTTGGTGGATGGACTAGAAGTTACCTCGGACCTAGACGCACTGGGGGCTTGTGAGGACTGTATCTATGGCAAACATACACGACGTCCGTTTGACGCAATTGTGACCCCTGAGACGGAGCCTCTCGAACGTGTCCACATCGACCTTTGGGGGAAATCCAGGACACCGTCGGCTGGTGGTGCGATTTACATGATGCACATCATGGACGGCGCGACCTCAAAGCGCGATGTATACTTCTTGAAGAACAAAAAGGCATCAACAAACCTGGATGCATTCAAGGAGTGGGTGGCTCGCGCGGAGCGTCAGACCGGCAAGAAAGTTCGGCATGTCCGCTTTGACGGTGGTGGGGAATTCGAGGGCGAGTGGCTCCCGTGGTGTAAAGCCAACGGCATCATATGGGAGGTGACACCGTCCTACATGTCGCAAAACAACGGCACCGCGGAACGCGGGATACGCACCATCATCGAATGGACGTGTTGTGGTCTCAAAGACGCTGGACTTCATCACAAGTGGTGGGCGGAGGTGGCCGCGACAATGGTGTATTTGATGAACTACATACCAAGTGCTCGCCATCCCGACAAACCGCCCTTCGAGCTCTGGAGTAAAATCCGACCGAACGTCGCGCACCTGCGAGCTTTCGGATGCGACGCGTACATGAAGATCCCGATCGTCCACACAGACGGCAAGCTCTCGGTGCAGTCAAAGAAGCTGTGCTTGATCGGGTACCACAGCGCAGGTGCATACAGACTCCTCGACCTCGAGACTGGAAAGTTCTATAAGTCTCAGGACGTCTTCTTCGAGGAAGGGAAGGCTCACCGCACAGGCGTCGCTGAGGATAAGTCTCCCGAGGACTTTGGCGAGCCTTGGGCAACCGAAAACGACGCGGCGGCACCTCCTGCCCTACCGCCGCCTCCGCCCGCAGCGCCTGAGCACACTCCGACACCACCGATCGTTCCTCCTGCACCGCCCGGTGTCATTCCTGTGCTCGTGGCTGCCCCGGCGCCGCCCGTAGTCGCCCCGGCACCACCTGCGGCGCCTGCACCCATCATCATAGTGCCCGTGCCGCCGAACCTGCCCGAAGGCCCCCGTCGTTCCGCGAGAGCCAAGAAGCCATCAGCCGCGCAAAAAGCTGCGGATGCGACCGCGGCGGATATCACACAGGGTGAAGCCGAAGGCCGTGCCTGGGCTGACGATGAGCTTGGGCCCGCTGGGGACAAGGGCATCGGCGCGGAAGCTAGAGCATTTCTGTCATCAGTAAACCCCGATGATCTGTGGGTACCGAGGACGTACAAGGAGGCCATGACGCGCCCCGACCTCTGGCAAAAACCGATCGAGCTTGAGTGTGCGCGCTTGCAGGAGCGCAAAGTCTGGCACCTCGTCGATCGGCCGGCTGGCGCGAATGTTGTGAAGACAATGTGGGTCTTCGCCATCAAGTACAACACCGACAGGAAGGTCGAGAGTCGAAAGGCGCGGCTGGTCGCGAAAGGATACACGCAGATAGAAGGTGTGGACTTCTTCGAGACCTATGCATCCGTCGTGCGGTACGAGTCACTGCGGATGCTCCTCGCGACTGCAGCATCCAAGGGTTGGGAGGTCTGGGGGTGGACTTCGTCAGCGCATACCTCAATAGCAAGATGAAAGAGGACGTGTACATGGAGCAGCCGGAGGGCATGGTTGTCGAGGGCTCCGAGCTCCTCGTTGCCAAGCTGGACTTCACCCTGTATGGAACAATGCAGGGTGCGAGTAACTGGTGGGCAGAGCTCGATGGAGCCTACGGCGAGCTTGGGTACGAGCGTTCCAAGGCCGATCCGTCGATTCGCGTACGTGCCCGTGGGGGAGAGACTACGGTGACCGGTACGTACACGGACGACGTGTCCGGCATCTCGTCATCGCCAGAGGAGGCCGCGCACGCGAAAGCGGAGTTGGGAGCGAAGTACGATGCGCGAGATTTGGGGGAGCTGGAAAAGACGCTTGGGATCAAAATTGATCACGATCCCAAGGGGATTCTGAAACGAATAAAAAAATACCTAGGGCCGTTTTTTTTATTAGCAACCCCCTTGCTCTGAACCACCCTACCACGTGACGTCCAAATAAGGTAATTTTTGATCCGCTTCTTGGTTCGGCATGAACGGGACTCTTCAACACTCATTTTCAGCCATAACACTATTCCGGCAACTCGAAATCACTAGTACCAAGTCGACTTCAAGGGTTCTCTTGTGCTCTGGACGACTTGAATGTCCGGAAACGGTTCAATAATATCGGCACAACATTTCCAATAGCAATGTACGCGATACCGTCTCCTCACCCTCTGTGACGCCTCTTGCCCGGCTGACCCTCCGCAGCTCAATTAGTGTCACCTCGGAATGAGCCATGTCTTTGGTCAAAAATAGCAATGATTTGCTAGTTGCCGCTGCCAAGCAGTGCCAACTCGATGACAGAACACTTCCTAAAGGGTCGGATCTGGGTGATGTAGCTTCGTTTTGACTTGATTCGGGCTTTGTACAAGCTCGAGGGAGCACAGAGGTGTTTTATAGCTTAATTGGATGTCCTCTAGATGAGTTTTGGGCAAATTATAAGAGGTCATTTTTTTTTATTATCGGCCATCTGGTCGACCCACCCTCCCTGCACTAGGTCTCGGCTTCTCGGCCCGGCACACCCTTGGGGGAAAATGAGACATGAGACACCACTGCCATGACCGACATCGTCTACGCTTTCCTGCTTGTCTCAGTCTGCCTCCTTGCTAGTAACATTGACAGAGTGGTATGCCTGTATTTCTGGCTCCAAAATAGGCATTTTCACCATGCCCCCCAGGCACCGATCTTTGTCGGCCATCTGACAGTACGCACGCCCCATCGAGCAAAGTGCTACAGTGCTGGTCTCGTGGACGCACACTTATCACAGTCCGAAGGTGCCCCCCAGCACCTGGCACGCACTTAGTACTTCCCAAGGCCCGTCAAAAGATCCCCGCTCTGACAGGGTGGACATCGGCAGTGGGAGATCTCACTATGAGCAAGTTGAAGCAGGTACTGTCAATGCCACATCAGCATATACCCACTGCACTCAATCACCGTGGGGAGAAATTTCTTAGTTCACACAGCTCTCCTGGCCACCAAGGGGTAAACTTCCGTTAACTTCTTCATCTTCCTGATCGAGAGACGATCTTTCTCAATTTAGCCAGGGGCACTGCACCCTGCGCTCGAAGAAGATGATCGGGAGACCACCGGCAGATTGGCGAACAGTTCAACGAAGATAGAACGGTCTGCCCCGACGAGTATTGCCAATCTGCGGCAGCTGGAACCCAGGCTCAAAATGTCGCAGTCCAGAAGATGACAGCAAGAAGTAGCTTGAGCACGCCTCCCGTGCCCCGTACCCCGCTGTGGCGGACGGTCAATAACTATCCGGTCCCCGGTCTCTGGCCCTCGGTTGATAGGACCTCTGACAAGGGAATCCACGCACCCGCATGTATCCCACAATGGTTCTTCCACTGTTCTTGGATATTGAATGCCGTGAAGCGGAGCTCCATCTTTCGTCCCTCAGACGTCTTTCTATCTCCAAGAGCTCTTTCGCGCTGTATAAATGCAACTCGGATACACAGGACACCCTAAAGCGTCCCAGTTTCCGCCATGCGCTTCACCACTGCGACCTCTCTCGCCTCTGCCGCCACTCTCCTTGTGCTCAACGTCCGCGCCGACTTGATTGCCTGGACCGGCCCCCTCTGCAATCTCGACGAGGGCGCAGATGTCGTGTGCAACGGCGAGTGCATTGCCTTCAGCAGTCGCAACTCGTTCCAGGTGTGCACCATGCCAGTGTCGCGATATATCCCTCTTTCTGAGCTCACCTCTACGTACTCAGGTTACGTCCGCGGACGGCAACACCGTGAATCTGTTCACAGGTCTCTTTTGCAATGCTGGCACGGAAATTCTCTCCGGATTCATACTTCCTGGCGAGTGCATCAAAGTGAACCCTGCAACACCCGGTGGGTCCTTCTCCTGCATCTGAGGTCCGCCAAGGTAAGGTTACTATTTAGAAGCCGCACTGTTCGAGATACTGACACCCCGATTATCCAATGAAGGGTGATATCATCATCAAAGGCGGTCTAAATGTGCGAGAATCCTGGAAGTGGAAAGAGGAATTCCAAATGTTGTAGTATCATACTTGAATGTCAAGAACGTCGACCTGAACGGTGCTGGTGGGACTCGAGCACAGAACGGCCCGATGTATCAATTCCTGCATGTCAAAAAGAAGCCAGAAAAATGAGAGAATAATAGAAGTCAACTATCGATTTTTTGGTGCCGGTCCGATTCGCACGTCGAGTTCCGATCCTGAGGCCGATTTTTGTTCCAGAACCGATGAATCGTCAGAATCGGTGAAACGCCTCCCGAGGCGACGAATCACCGATAGTGCCGTTGACGACTGTAGCATACAATTGTACGACACGTTGTATATCGGTTCAGTACCTGCTTGTTCCTGATTGGAACCTCCGCAGTAATACATCCTTCCTTCCTTCCCTAACCCTATCTCTCAAATGGGCGGGCACTTCGCGATTTGCATTACATAATATATTATCTTGTTCCTGTCCGTCAGGAAAAGCCTTCGTTGGGAACAGTCCTGTATTGCCTTAAACTTCCTGGAAATTCAGCCGAGTGAATCCAGTGTAGATTTTATTTTGATTTACTTTTTTGGTAATCTCTTGGACCGCTTTCACGTTCTCATCCGCTTGCACGACAATATTCTGCATCCGAAATACAACTGTGAAGGAGACAGACTTCATAGGGTGGTTCGGATAAGTATGAATTTTCGTTGTCTGCCCTTCTGACGCGTTCCTTGCATTTGGACCCACTTCGATTCGAGAACGGTGGGTGTTGATTGAGAAAATACATTATCTCAGCTAGTGGCGCGGAAATTCAGAGGGCCACGAAGATGTCATGAAAATGGCGGAAGAGTTGCAAGGTTTCCTCTTGGTGGATGCATGGAAGCCTGGTAAGACAGCGGTCGGATGAACTGTCTTGCAGTAGTCCATACAGTTCACTTCCTGCGTCCTGTGTAGATGTACTATCCACTGTCGGAACGTAGGGCTTATCAGCAGTGAACTTGGTGTCCAAGGCACCTCGGAAAAGTCCCTGCTCAATCAATCCCAGAAGAGATTCGAGAGTCGATTCTCAGTGGGAAATCGGAGTTCCGTGAAGGGTACGTATAGATAATTGTGTTAACCTTTACTCGCTCTTCACCGCCAGCGTCGTTTATCACAATGTGCCCCAAATTCATTGCAGGCCGTGTGTGGAGTCTAATGTAGATAATTATAACAGCGATATCTAGACTAAGTCCGAAGCGCATGGATTCATTCACAGCCGATGAATGTCCAAAAAGTGCTGGGATTGAAGGCGAAAATCACGCCGTCATATCGCGCTCGCTGTGATCCCTGTTTTCTGGATGAAGGTTTGATAATTAGTCGCAACACGGTGACTGATTCAATGGCACTGACAATGTCGACATCCAACTGGGAGTGGCGGTCGTTAGCTCCGACGTCGAAGGTGCTGGTGGGGGTCCTCTTGCGCGACATGAATTCAAGATTCAAATGGCTCTGGGCGGCCGTTAGTGTTTTGTACCGCCTAATACGGAGCACACTAGGTCATACTGTTGGATCTGGGGTTGCCGCGTAGCTGGGCTCGGTGCTGATATTGGCCGTCCCATTGCCCCGCATGGTCTTGCGAGCATTTAGAGATGCAACGATGGAGTTGACGTATACTGTGTTGCAATTTAGTTCCTTTGTCGCGCCGGAGGTAGGCGAAGGAACATACGTTTTCCGACAAGCTGATGGAAAGGCTGCCACCACGTCTGCACCGTGAAACCTGCATTCTATAGAAATTGGAGCGACAATAGGATGAGGAGGAGATGATAGGTATTACCAGGACGAGAAAAATGATTTGTGTGATGCTAGAGATATTCAATCTGAATGGTCGCCGGCTTTGCTAAAGGTCACTCACGCAGTTAAAATTCCTCGACCGAGAGCATACAGAACGAGAGTGTCGACGATTTTTTTGGTGCTAGGAAAGAAGTTAGCTCTGGCATGTCGTGGAGTTCAGTGCGCACCTTAGCACGCCCCTCTCACGTTTCGAGCGTAGGTAGAATACGAGAGCGATTGTGATCGCTATATCACAACAGGCGGCCAGCCCCTGTACCGATCCGGTGATGGCCTGGAGAACAATATCAGGGCTCAAGTTACATTATCCACACGAGCAGCTTCGTACCTTTATAAACGGTTCCGCTATAGTTGTGAGAGCAGGGAACCGGAACCTATAATTTGCCGTATGCCGATGAGGGGAGGTTTTCATTCTGACAAATTGCGCACAGGTGAAAGGTCATATCTGCGTGAATCTTCAGCAACGGACCAGAAAAGCGCGAAATGGCACCTACATAATCCCATCCCTTCATGTTGTGATAGTGATTAATCGACGTAGGCATTGTGAATAATTGGAGCATTTACCGCATGACACGAAGCCCAACAGGAGCTATGAGAGTGTATTAACTTCAGTCATACTATTGTAGATGGAGAAGGCTTACGATGCCGCCCGTTACAAAGCCATTGAGGCTAACTGGAATGAGATGTTTTATATCAGGAACAGGGATTTGCGCCCGAGCAGGCGAACGAACCCTTCCAGATTTGCCATGCGTAAAAACTAATGAGTGGTTTTGGCATGATGTTACAGAGCGGATGAATTCCCGTACCATTGAGAAATAATTGTGATGATGGTCTGAGCAGAATGGCGAAATGAAGATGCAGCTTTGCGACGATAACGCGGGGGTTACTCACCAGGAGACCGTTTTCTAGCTAAGTGGTATTCATGAGCCGTTAGTGTCAGGCGCTCCGTTAAATGGAGCAATATCACCGCAAAGCTCCTGAAACCAAGGGTCAGTCTCATCGGAATGAGACAACGAGTGATAATATATCCTACCATGGAATATAGGCATCCGCGGCAAGGTTTCCGAAATTGAGAACGAAAAAGGTGTACAGTGCATGTGCGGTCATCATGCTGGAGAGTGTATCGAAAAGCCTTGGAATAATGAGCGACGCCAAGCGGCAAAGCACGCAAGCGACATACAACAGAGTTCCCACCTGCGGGAGACGAAAAGTCATTAATTTCAGCTTCGACATTCAGCGATGATGCGGACGGACCGTAAGCTTGAGATAAATGCTGTCTTTGGGATAGTTTCGGAAGTAAAGAAAACATTGAAGGACACCCATCCCATAGAAAGCGGTGGCAATGGCAAAGCCGATGAATAAGGTCGCAAACACCTCCTTGAACTGTGCTATTGTGGCGGCGATTACTACGGGGTCGGGAACAGGCCCAGGACTTGCGGGTGAAGACATGGTATTACTGGGACTCGACGGCCAGTCGTTGCATATTAATATTACCGCTCGCGTGTCTGCTGATGGATTGCCACGACTCAGCGGAGACATTGCCATTTGGAGCCCTGCGGTCGGAGCGGGGAGCGAGGAGACGCTGTCTGAGCCTGTCTCCCAAAGACAAGAAAATGCCCGATACCATCGCGCTCGAGGTCATTAAATTCAGACAGGCGTCGGGAGACAGTGAGGTTGGTAGGCGCATGCCAGGGTCGGAATCACGAATGCCGATGTCGAACTCGTCGACGTGGGAAATGCACTAGCGAGGAGCGGTGATCAGGCGCACAGGCGGCAAAGCTTCGCCTAGTACAACCCAGCCGGCTTGCCTGGCCGGACCTGTTCGAGTTGTGTGTACGTTCAACTTCAGCGACTAACCAGTGCGGTTTTCGGTGGACTGAACTTGGACTGAACGGGTCCTAAACCAAGAATTCGGGAGGTCACCTAGGCGGGCCTAGGCGGATATAGTCACACCTGTCTAGGCCCCTAGCAACACCTAGACATCGCATGGCTAGGCGCTCAGGCCCTGGTCGAACGTAGTGTCTGTTTTGTCATTGCAGGGCCCGATCATTTTAATTTTAATTTTCCATTGGGCGCGCCGGCAACGACCCTGAGGTCGAAGTGGGATCTCTGGAGCCGCGGCGGATGGCGACGTGGCGCTTTGTACTCCGCTTTGGCGGTGGGGAGAGTGGATCCGGAAATAGGGTAGACATGCCTGAGAGTGCCGGCCAAGGTTGGTGCAACAATGAACAACACTGGAGATGGAAGCGACCGAGCATCGCGGAGTCAAACCTGACCTCAGCAACAGTTTTGAAGCGAAGGTGGTAGCCAGAGAATTTTAGGTCGCCGAGGAAGGACGAAGGAACATTAGTATCAATGGGTGGATAAAGTAATCAAAAATAATCGGTTACAATTATACTGGCATACCACTGAAGGCGGCGCGTTTGCGCGATCTCCCGAATCCGCGCAAATCATGTAGGTGGTTTAACTTTGTGTGACATTTCATTTGAAAGGGCTCACATAGTGCGGAAATGCAATTTTGGGTAATAAGTTGTGCGCGGGATTAAATCTATCGAGGTACGAGATCAGGTACGATTGAAGCGTCTAGCTGCGAGAGACTAGATAGATTAAATGTGCATTTGGACGCTCATATCGGTCTGTAGTACACCGCATAGGCTTAGATGGTCCGGTTCGGGCTTGGAAGTGATGCAGCAGCGAAGGTAAATAAGCACAGGAAATAAACTACAGAGAAAGCAGCGAAGAAGGCCTTTACCCGAGATGTCGCGAATTGCAGTAGCATAATTGGAAAGGTGAGTTGGAAAAGAAGGCCCAGGTGCGAATTCCCACTTGTTTGGTACAGGCAGTGGGTAAGTGACGCGAGCGGTGAGCCGAGTATAATAGTTCGGGGACGGAGAGAGCCGGTGTCCCGACACGCGGTGGTCTGCGGGGGGCTATGGAAAGTGGCATAGGCGCGAGGTGTTGCTGGGGCAATTAGTGAGAAAATGGAAGGATATAAGAGTTTGAAAACGGGGCGCGAGACAAGGGAGAAAGGAGGGAGTGCAAGTAACGTCTGCAATGGAGCTCGGGAAAAACTGTTGTCATGGAGGTTTAACGGGCCCCTGGGCGCTACGATGGCGGCACTCTGAAAATGAAGAGGGGAACGTGTCCGGTATCTAAACAGGTGCAAGCCCTGATGCTTTATGGGAACATTTTATGACCGGTTCGAGGGCATGATGGAACCGGCTCGTCAGATTAGAAAAAGATAAGGGAAAGTCTCTTTGAGTAGGCGGGTGCGACGTGCGTCGAGGTAGGGTACAAAACCACGCGCACAGCCAGACGAACAAGTGGGACGTGGGAGATGATATGTGTCGATGGTATGGGAAAAGGCGAGCCTTGTTACGATGGGGTATTGTGAGCAAGAACGCATCCCAAGGAGCACAACGGGTGGCAGGCAGAACAAGAGGAAGCGTCTCGTGTCGCTCGCAGAAAGGGAGGCGACAAAGGCAAATAGAATGGCACGCGGCAAACACCCTTGCTTCGCGCCGAACGGCCTCCACTTCGCAGGACAAACCTGCTCGACAGTGGGACACCCAGAACGGCCGGCGACACAAACCGGAAAACAGAGTCGGCAGTTAAAAGGCTGCGTTACGAGCGTTGGCCAGTGAGCCAATACATCTGGTGGGGACAGATCCGGGCAGGCGAAACAAGTTGCGTGCGAGTAAGGAAACGGGAAGTCTGACGAAAGATGGCGGCGGGGGAGCAAGTGTCTTCACGCAAACTAATTGCAGGGTACGAGCATCAGAAGCCAAAAAATTAAGGATATAGCGGTATGGATAAAAGAGGGCGACGGTATGTGGAATGGATATGGTAAGGGCCTCATCATGTGGGGTAAGAGTATGTGTAAGCACCTCGTTAGGCGGAAGGGAGTAAGGTGCGCGAGGTAAGGTGGGATGGGCGCAAGGTAAGGTAAAGGTAGTAGGCACGATAAGCTGCGCATAAAGTAATGGAAAAAGGTAAGGCGTGCGGATAATGTGCACAAATAATAGTGTGATGCGCGGGTAAGAAGGGTAAGGTGCGCTGGATAAGTGCAAGGTGTAAAGGTAAGGGAAGTGCGCGGGTAATGAAAGGGTGCGCGCAAGATGATGGTAAGGTGTGCAGGGAAATGGGAAGGTGCACAGGTAAGGATAAGGTGGGCGAGTAAGGATGAGTGCCTTCGTCAGCTAGAAATGGTAACGGTGCGGGTGACGCTACACACCTCGACAGGCGGACGGGTATGGACACGCCTCATCAGGTGGAAGGATAAAGTAAGGGTATGGGTTCGCGCGTTGTGCGTGTCCCGTCGGGCGAACGGGTACGGCCACGGTGACGTTGCACAAAAGGGAAACGGGTATGCGGCGCGCGTATGAGTCACAGAACGTGAACCGGTATGCGCCAGCGTAATAGGATCGCAGGACCTCAATTCGCTCGCGAGTATGGATAAAATCTCGACACGCAAAAGGCACGCGCAAGGTCTCGGCAGCGAAAGGAAACTCGGGTGTCGCATGATCCCGGCTTGAGGTATGGTGGATGGGACGCGAACAGACTCGACTGTGTCTCGGCGCAAGTGGCCGATGTACGCGGAGGATGTCCGTAGGCAAGAAAAAGGATGACATGCGAGATCGTCAAGTCCGTAGCCAGGTACGGTGCATGGAAGGAATAACGTGCCCAAATGGCCCCCAACAGCGAAGGAGACCCCCATATCAGAAGAGGGGGTGAATTAGGAGAGAGAGAGTAGACAACAAAGTGGAACGCAGAGGTGATATTGAGCTCACCAGTGCTGTCCGCGCTTTGGGTCCTTTCCTAGTGCTTCCATCTCTGTCGACGTTAATGTTTCGGCGGCAGGGCCGGCATGCGCAGTGTGGACTGTTTGTGGACTGTGAAAGGAAACGACAGAAAATGCCGGGAGATTCGGGTACGTCATGGACGCGAGCGAGAGAAGAGTGACAGAGTCACGTCCGCGTCACGTCTTTCCGGAATCCCCCGGGCCTTGATTCGCTTGCACTGCTCCGTTGACGCTCTTGGGCCCGCGCCGGCCTCGTTCCCCCTCCAACGCCCGCTCACATCTCTACAGAGTCTACTGCCTCCCATTCATATGCGCCACGGTGCACATTCGACACCACTGCGCTCCGCCACGTCAACCGCCGACCTTCTTTCGCCCTCCCCGCTCCGCCAGCCTGTCCCTTCGCACGGCCGCGTCATTCAGCGTAGCGGGCCTGTGCATTCGCGCATCCCGTTCGGCGGTCCCACGCTGTCTTAGCCGCACCATCGCTTACCAGACTACACCTACACATTCCAGCAGTGAGCACTCTGCTTAATGGATTATCTTCCAATTTAATCCTCGCTTTGCGCTCCTCCTCTCCCTTCCCTTTGTCCGCTTTCTGAAGGCATTGATGATCACGCACAACGTATTATTTGACGCGGGCATCTATCATATGCCTCGCAGAAGTGGGCTCGCTCTGAAAATGGTACTTTTCGGGTTTATGTGTGCCATATTTCAATTATTCCTCAGATGCGTCAACTAATCCATGTTCTCCGCAGGGCCATTTTCACTGCGCAAGAAAACGCCGGTCTGTGACTGCGCCCGCCCTTTTCATGCGGCCCTTATTCTGCATGCGACCTTGTTCCGTCGCTGGTGTCGGCGCCCCTCGTCCTCTCCACGCCGCCTGCCCCGTTTGTCTGCCAATCTGCGCCGCCTAGTCGTTCTCTCGGAGTCAACCGTCCAAATTGAGCATCACTGCGGCGCTGCTGATGCTGTATGTTGAATTGATCCCCGTGCGAGTCTAAGCTCCCGATTCAACGCCGCTGTTCAAACGCTGATGCATATTCTTTGTCTTTGGTTATAGACACCGCCGCCCATCACAGATTCGTCATTAATACAACGGTGCAGCTCGTACCACTGATATTCCCATCGTCGTGTGCGCTCCCCTCTATCTCCCGCTCCTCCCGCCTTCCGTCATCATCATGCGCCAGACTTGATGTGGACCTCAGTGATATCTCTCGCAGCCTGGATTCAGTGTATAATAGCTGTTCTTGGGTCAGGCCTGTCCTGCTCGACGTAATGCTCAAACACTTTGAAACTAACACATCTCCTCCGCAGGTCCCACCGTGGCGAATACTCTGCTCTGTGTCTCCGTCGACGTTTGGGCGCTCGTATGTCGTGATCGTCCTTAAGTGCCCCTGCCGCCGCTGGCACACTCGCTCTGATCGCTCCGCCTGATTTCATCCTGGCTATCCTAATCTGCGCCGCCGACCCACTCTCTTTGAGTACGCCCTCGAAATTGAGGACCTGACCGCAACGCTGCATTACCAGCGCTGCCGCAGCCTTCGATTTCGGCGGCTGCATGCCTTCTCTCTGCTCCTATTGCCCAAAATGCTCGCATCTGACAACAAGCTTAGCTCGTCACCTAGCCCAATCGAATTAGGCGGAATCCCCGCTGCGCGTTATGGGGGCCGACGCCTCCTCAGCGGCTGATCGACGAGGGGTGGAACGGGTGCGACAGCATTATCTGATCATCTCGTGGATATCTGTGTGCTTGTGGTCAATACGTCAAGAAACGCACCGAGGTCTAGTAAGTCCTGTGAGAGATTCGCCGTTCGGGAGCAATATATGACATACGTACTAGGGAAGGTGACTCGCAGAACCCTGCAGAGTTCAGTTACATCCAGAGGAGGGGAGATGGTCGATGGTGGTGGTGGGACGGAAGGAAGAGAGTTGGAGTCACAGTGTCACGAAGGGGTGGTTGATATACACGCCCTGCTCTTGGTCACGGCTTGACCGGCCGACCCCCTTGACAATATGCCCAACTTACGTTCTCTAATTGATTGTAACAAAGCTGTGTGACCCACATCATTCACCATGTCTGACATTCGTTTTCTTGGCTTCTGCATCCGTAAGGTCGAGGCTGTACGCACAGCTCTCACCTTGGTTTTCTTTTCTCTCCGACGACCTCATTATACTTTCCGTACACTGTCTGTCCGGCCCCCACATAACTCCCACCCGTCGGTGCGCCAACTGATCTCAGTGGAAAGCATCTTAACGGCTTTTGTACCGAACGGCGAATTGTACGTGGAGGTGCAAAAGCACGTGCTCCAAAGCCTCATGTTTTTGACAGCCCTTCCGATAAACGGATTCCTTTGCACTGGTCGCCCCATCTGCGAGTCGTCTCTTCCCCATGGACCCGCCACAGGCCATGACGCTGCGAGGAGGCATCCCTGAGCCTGACCAGGCCTTGACGAGTTTGACCACTCCCAGGTCGACCCAGGTTACAATGGGAGCGCCATCGAACACAAGTCTCATTCAGGACGCTGATGGCTTCACAATCCTTGGCGGACAATTCACCTCGGCGGCGGGCGATGTCACAGTGCACAACTATTACCCACATGTGAGTAAAGATATGCATTTCAGCCCCAACTATTGCTCAACATGTCATGAGAAGCCTGAACGAGGACTCACCAGCATTTCTCCTATGAACCTTATTGATGGAACCTTCTCAGAGAGCGAGATCTATTGCACTCAACTATTGCATCAGAAGCGCGGTTTTCCATTATACGTCCCAGGGGTCCAACAAACTCTTCCGGAAGAGTACCGGAAACGCGGTGTCGCAATCGGCGATGTTGGAAGGATTACGCCAGAAGGTTCATTCGACTTTTTCTTCAATATCTATCTCCCGGCCGACCATCCCATCCACAACCGCAATGTACCCGAAGACTTTTTTCCGTTGCGGCTCTACGACACCCTTGATCTGTACGACCAATCCTATCTTGCGGGACATCATGTTTCGACCCCGTCGGTTCAAAGACTGGATTCAGATCAAGAGTATGTTTCTTCCATATCGAGCGGAATTGTGTTTTACGCCCACCCCATTTGCAGTATTCTCCCAGGCAGCGATTTTGTCTTCCGCTGCCATAGCCCGCAGGGGGCTGTCTTGGCTCTCCCGCATGGCTCGCACCTCCAGAAGCTTCGAAACTTAGATACCGTACGGACATATGCTGCTACCCACGCAGAGAGCTGGTTCAGATATGTAAATGGCCCCAGAGGACGGGGACTTGATGGCTCATTGTACCTTGTTACTGGCTCTGAAAAAACCTCGGCATGGGGCATGGCATCATTTCATAGTGTCCCCGAAACATTCCAGCTAACCTTTATGCTGTCCAGTGGAGCCGGTGGATACCGATGGAGAGGCAATCCGGCACAACGAAACTACCATGACCCCTCCCCTATGCACGAGCCCTTCTGGAATCAGACGACATTCATCCATGGACTGTCGATTTCACTTGGGACTGGAGTTTGGGCCAGGATGTTCGAAACTGTCCAAATCCGCGAGAATCGCTAACACTGGATCTCGACTAGGAGGCGGAGGCAGCAATTCGTCTTCGTCCTCTCATGGATCGTCACTGCCTTCACGGATCCTCCGCTTTTTCGGTGGAGGTGGAAACGATGAACAGTCAGGGAGACACGTTGTATTATCGGACTTTCCAGCGATCTCGCAGGCAAGATATCTCGAGCACCGTGCCAACCTGGAAACTAACACAACCCGCAGGTAATGCATCCCGGAGAACTGATCAACAACTACATCCTTTCCAAGGTTTCTACTCATTATTTCAGACACATTCAGGCACTTATACCAATCAGGCCCCGCAAGCAACAGTCGTGATGTCGCACGACGACGATTGGTGTGACATCTTTGGAGAAGTACGTTTCCGTTGGGTTTGATGTATATTTGTATCTCTAAGCCTTTTAGGATAATCCAGCCCAGACTATGTCAGGTCTGCTACAAAGAATAGGAGACGAATATGTAATTGTCGAGAAGGGAGGTAAGAATAGGATCAGACTATCCCCATTTGAAGTATTTAATTACAAATATCAGGCGCGACCTTCCTTCAAGCAATGTCGGCCAGTTCAAGGAATGAGTCGCATGAGTTGCTTGGCCCCTCCGGCAGCCGCAGCCACGCTACCAGTAGCACCGCGCACAGCGCCCTCCCCGCGGTCGACCATGGCGTTACCTTCAACCCTCTGCACCGCTATTCTGCACACGACATCTGGAGCATGCGTCGCGAGCGCGAGCGCGAAGGCAGTCTCGCGACGCTAAGAGACCAGAGCCGCAGCCCCGAAGACCAGGTCAGCATGCTTACCCCTGGCAACAACAACAACAATGTGCACGCCCCGAATGCACCATCGATGACGATTAGTGTCCCTGAGAGCGACACTGCCAACAGCGACTTGCGTTCATTGAGCGTGCAGGTTCCGGCGCAGAGAGAGAGTCCTACATCTATCAATACGTCCCCAGTCTTCACGGTGCCAACGTTGGCGCCGCCGGTGTCGGCCGTCAACCCCTCCCCGCAGCGTAATGATCGTGGGAACGTCAGCAGCGGTGGGGGCTTCGACGACTCCGGGTTCGACCTCGACTGGAGCGCGATGCAATCGGGTATTACAGACCTCAATATGTCCAAAGTCGCCATACGGTCCTTCCTCTGGGCCCACCTTTGATCCTGTTACGTCCAGCGGGGCGGTAAGAGGGTGGCGCGGGGAGGAATATGAGCGGCAGAGGAAGTATTGGACGTTCCGGGGGGATTTGACTGGTGGGACAGGTGGAGGGCCCGCTCGTGGTGCACCTCCGCCATCTAGCAAGTCCTTGACGCGCGGTGCGGCGCTAAATCCCTTGCGGAGTATTAAGGGCGGAAGGGCGGGAGTGGGCAAGGGGTTTGAGAGGGGGGATTTGATGAAGGGAGGAGGAGGGATTGGCAGCGTGAGTGGGAGGCGAGAGCCGATTGTGTCGTGGCGCGGGATGTCGTTGAATGCGGAGGAGATATGGAATAGCCCGTTAGTGGGGACCTTCAAAGTGCGGAGGAGTGAGTGTTTTTTTCTTCTCTTTTTCTTTTGTTGCGCGTTCAGAAGGGAATGGCGAGGGCGAGTCTTGGAGCTGTGCACCAGTATTGGAAGGGAGAAGGATGAATACTGCGGTGGTGTTGTTACTCGCGACGACACTGTCGCACTCCTTCCAAGCTCCTTCAGTGGGCATGACCTGACGTGGGACCAGAAATCACTCTTCACGTACTTTCCCTCCCTCCAACCCCTCTCCCTCCTCGTCCCCCAAACTCATACTCACTTTCAAATAATTTCTCTTTGCAGTCGAGCTCCGCTCACAAAAACCTCAGCAGCGTGTCACCATCGAACCGTTCCGGGGGCCGCACACGATAGGCCCAAAGCCGCTGCACGATGGCTTGTATACTAATATCCATAAGCAGTCGAAGGTGCTGGCATTCTCGATTCATCGGCATTACAAGCCGACAATGGCGCCGCCGCCTGAGGTTGGTGCGAGATGGAGTTTCAGGTAACAATTCAACTTCAAACAACAAAGTATAACTCAAGCTAATAATATTGGGCGTGTAGTGTGGTGGAAAGGCGCCCGAGCACGGAAAAGGAGACGGTCAGCGGCAATGAGGACCGCGGGAGCGTGAGCACGGTTTCAGGGAGGACCAGCTATCCGAGCACGACGGCGAAAAGGTGGCCGACTGCGATGATTCTGCTGGCACCGAGGCATTTGCAGGAGGTGTACACGAGCACGAACACAACCAAGGGGTTGAGGTCGCATGGGCTTCTTGATGAGGGGCCCGACCGCGACCGCGAGTGGCAGGGGGCGAATGAAAGGGATACGAGAAGTACAGGGCGGTTTGAGAAAGGGAAAAAAAATGGTGGGAAGGACAAGAAGAACGGCAGGAAGGAGAAGGAAATGACCACCAGCAGCAAGCAGCAGATGAGCAGCACATCGAGCCCCACGAGCACGCATAACAACGAAATTATCGCCCCGCCGCCACCGCCGCCGAGCGTACCCTCGACGCATAATCACCCACTACCGACAGGTGCGCGGTTCGACGGTCATGACCCGAACTTTACCGCCCCGATGCTCGGGGCGCTCTCAGTGTCCCCGTCACGGAGAAGGAGGCGTGATAGCCTGGATGACGACCCGGACTTGGACTCGGGCTCAGCGCGCGTGTCATCGCGGACGACACACAACGAAGCTTTCTCGACCATGGACGCGAGCTCGATCGACCAGATGGTGCTTGCCCAGGACGCGCGGTACGGTGAGGGCACGAGCGGGGTCCTCTCGCGCGTCCTCAGGCGGGCCCCCGCTCATCTCACAGAGCCTGTCGCGCCGCACCAGGTGTACATCCCGCCGTGGGTGACGCTACAGAGCCGAGTGAAGCAGGAGGAGCGAAGAAGGCGGCACGATGTGCTGAGCAACTCGTTTGAGGACGTGGGACTGCTGCCCCCGAAGAAGAGCACGGGCGGCACGCGCGCGAAGAAGGCGCCTGTCGGAGGCGTGGATATCTTTGCGCAGGTGCCGTCTGACGCGCTATTCATGCTGCTGCCGCTGTGGCCTGGGTCGACAGATCCGGTGAGCGAGCGCAACGCGCCTAAGCAACCGCACGAGATCCCGACGGAGGAGAGGCAGTACCTGCTGGTGTCGTACAAACCTGCGAACGAGCGTCCGCCGCAGTACTCGAAGCACGACAAGGAGGACGGGAAAAGCAGGAAAGAGAGCTCGCAGAACAGCGCGACGAGCGGCGCGGACGAGGGCACGGACAAGGGGTGCGATATTCTGTTGACGAGCTACCACATCAGCGCCAGTCTGGTGTCGCACGCGGACCTGCAGGGCTCGAGCGTGCGCTTGCCGGACGAGGGACTCCCGGTCGTTGGCTCCTGGCACGAGGCATGGCTTACTAAGCCACAGGTTACGACGCGCGACTTTGGCTTGCTTGTCATTGGGACGTGTGCATCGCGAGACGCTGGCATCGAGTTCGACCCTGAGAGCCTCGTTAAGTTGGGCCTGTGCATCCCTGTCCCTCCCGCCGCAGCTTACGAGCCGGGGCTGCGGGATAAACCATGTGCGGAGCTCACGCCGATCGGCAAGGCCGTGTTGGAGATGGCGTGGATTGGGGGCATTGCTGTGACGAGCTTTGGGCCGGCGGGGTCGTCTTGAGGTTGAGGCGATAGAGGGGTTAATGTTTACGAATAATTATGTAATAAGTAGTCGTTCTTTTCAATATTCGAGAGCACGAAAAACAATATGTTTTGTATTCCGGTGCCCGGATACGTAAGGGGAGCTTGTTAATACAGGGTTTTTTTCTTTGCCACTGGAGATTCCAAATATTTACAACTAATCTTCATTCATACTCTCTAAGATCCAGACAGTAACATAAGTATCTGATTCAAAGCCAAGTACAGCCTACATGCAGTCTTATATTCCCATTTTCATTGATTTGATAACGGGTTTTTGCAGCCAGCCCACAGCATTTCCGGAAAGGTATACCACACGGTGTTTTGACTTGAGAAATTGCAAGGCCTGAGGAAAAATATTTTGTTGCCAATATCAATTGTTACTTCGTCAAGAGTAATTCCTTGACTCTTGTGTAATACTAGTAGCCTATGCGAGGGTAAGTGGTACATAATTGTGGTCTTGATAGTGATTTCCCAGTTCTGTTATCCCATCTCGTAGTCACAGGAACAATCGGAATCCAGTATGGATCAATTCTCTCCCAACCTGGGATGGGAGGACCTGTTTAATTCATTTAAGCAATCACCCTGAACAATGAAAAAGAATCCAGAGAAAACTGATGGGAAACTGAAAAAGGGGGGGAAAAAGGGAATGAAAAAAAGGCATGAAAATGCCTACTGGGAACAACCCTAAATATCTGTTGCACTCAACAAACATAACTGATAGAAGATTGATGTGTACATCAGATTCAGGGAGGTAACAAATCTTCTTTACAATTCCCTGACAGCCATTTACCAAGCCTAGGAAATCAGAATGCATTGGAGAAGTAGAATAAACTTTCTTGGCACACCTTTTGAAGTGCACACATTGCAAGTAAGCATGATTTTTGCCCCTTCAGCTAGGAGAATCTCCTCCTTCTGCAAGCCTTCTGCATCCTCATCTGAGCCCTATTTCGTATCATGACTGTTGTGTTTATACAGAAATCTAATTTGAGTTATCCGGGACTTGATGTTCGGAGATTGATATTGATGATATGGAGATTGATATCCTACAGATAAACGCGAATTTCGGCCAAAATGAACTGCCGCTGTGCGGTGGCACAATTGTGGGAATCGACTCGTGACTTATCACATGACTAAAATTCAGTGTATTTACATGTGAACAAATCGGACCACCTTGATAGATCGGGGGAGCAAGCTCCAATCAAGTGATTCTACTTGTCCCACTTTTTCTAACAACGGGCAATAGTGGCTGTGTTGTAATGAATCCTCGTTAGAAAGAATACATTTTTGTGATACATTTAGTGGCAGTGCCCAGCTTATGTAATATCTGTACGTGTGTGAGTTCAATTCCTGCTGTATGTCATCTTTAGTGCAGGGATAAATTTGCTGTGGGAAGACTTTAAAGTTGCAGAATTATTGGCCAATATGCATTGTGCATGATATCAGGATGGCTAGGGCTCTGTTTTTGTGTGTTGCTTCTGGTAGAATCCGAAAAAGGATATCTGCAATGCTGAGTCAGGGTGATTCATGACAGGTAGGATCGTAGCGTGGGCAACTTGTTGATTTCGAAATGCTGATACCAAAGTGCCCTCAGTGCATCCAACTGCTCTATATGTTCAATACCAGTTAGTACGGGTGACAGGGTTGACAGTAGCATCAGCAAACCCTGGGTCCTCTACATAGTACTACTTAGAGGACTGCAGTGCCTGTAATGCCTGTAGTTAGGGTCCTCCTCTATGCAGAGCCCTGTAGTTTGCAGCATTCTACAGTCGAATCCTTCATATGGAATAAAGTTGGGAGACCAGCCAAAATGTTGGCCAACCCCATTCCATACTGTGGATATTCCATATGAGATGTATTCTACAGTGGTGAAAGGCCATTTGGGAGAAGCTCAAGGGCTATTCCATACCACGGAATTTGGCTATGTATTCCATATGAGGAACTCAACTGTATGTAGTGCTCTGTAGTTTTCAGCATCCTATATAGATGTGTTCACTGTACTGCCAACAACAACAAAAAAGCGAAAAAAATCCCTCTTCCAATTTGAACTCACACAACAGTTGAGCTCAAGGATTGCAAAAAATATAGCATTGTATTGATACATGGCAGTAATGAGTCAAACTGTACATCACCACATTGCCGTGGCCTTGATTTGAGCCCACACCATTAAGTATGCTGTTTCAGCGATATTCCAACCGGTATCTGGCAGCACAATATCTCAGCCAGCCCTAAAGTGGTTTTAACAATTCTGACTTCATATATCTTTCTTCAACAGTCATCAGACTATTCAGAGGCCATTGATGTGGCAAGTCAATGATTCTGACTAGTTCCCTGATGTTTCACCTCCAGCACATAAGACAATGGACCACCATCTATAGCTCAGTGTAGAATATCATAGTCAGGCCGCAACAGCCTTTTGGACTGCCTTGTCAAGTCTACTTGATCCTTCTTAGTTAGTATGTTACACTGACTTTCAGCTATCAATAGTGTAGCCTACGACCCAGGGTGGGTGTACACTCATAATCTAATGCCTCACTTCTGCCCACTATTAGGTTCAAAATGAAATAAAAACGGGTGTTTTCATACTATTATATCCTGTCCCGACCAAGTCCACTCCCAGGTCTATCCGTCTATACAAACAAGGACCTATCTGTCACCTCCTGTTGTCATTTCCTCTGTCTATAGGACCAACACAGCAGCCCACACTCACCCTGCACCTCAGTGGTGTTGTGTCTTTGATATCCGCAATTTCGGGTCTAGAATCCCAGGCACCCAGTTAGCATCTGTCCTACATTGACTATCTGTTCTGTCATCTAGTTCCGTCCCTCTGGTACTCTGTCCTCTGGCTTCAGGCAACTCTCCTCTGGAATCTCCCTCTACCTCATCTCCTTCTTTCTTCCCCTCAGCCCAGATATAACACATATGTGGTTTTGTACATGCCCCATCACCGGATTCTTTATCAGCCTTCGAGACAGGCTGCATGGGCCATTGATACTGTACTAGTGTTCAGGTGGCACATGATGGCCAATTTTCTGTGGTCTTTGAAGTTTAGCACAATTCAAAAGAAAATTTATTGGCCATCTTGGTGAGTGAAAAATTTAACATTAAAGAAAACTTTGTTGAAATACAGTACCATGGGTAGCTACTTAGATGTTTAGTGGCCCAGTTAGTTCAGTCCTTAGTTCAAAAATACGGCCAGGGCAGCCTTCAAAAGATTGCCCTGGGCCCCTGAATTCTTGACAGCGCAACAGACAGCATGGGTGAAGTGGACTTATCCTATCCTATACTTACACTAAGAGGCAGTGTGGTTTTGTCACAGGGCGGAACATAGGATAAGGGGTGTGAGCTTGTTGAGCTGGCTCCATTCCAAATAACAAAATAGTTGGTGTTGCACCCTCCTAATTTTTTAGATTGTTGTTGACTCCTCAACTCAAGTCGAACGAAGGTATTATATCTCTTCACCCTGGGGCTCTTTATGTTCAAACTGGAGGTAAATTTTCAGTCAATTCCACAATGTTGATGCTGATACAGTGAACAATGTGTTCTGAACTAAACCCAAACAACCCAATTATCACCCAAATACACCCCAAGTCTTTCTGAAATAAGCAGTGATGCCGATGGAAATAAGGCAAGAACCGGAAATAGGCCGATCACACCGGGGGCAACCAACGAGGCATGCGAACACCAAGTGCATTACACACATGTGGCTCGCAGTCGGAACAAAGCCCACAAAGGTGCCTTTAACAAGCAGAGGGGGGCTTTGTTGCATGCTTTGTTCCCCTGCACCGGAGAACAAAGCATGCAACAAAGCTGCCCTTAGTCTGGTAAAGGTGGCTTTGTGGCCTTTCTTCCATACGGGAACCACATGCGTGTAACGCATGCGGTGTTCACATGCGTCGTTGGCTGCCCCTGGTGTCAGAGAGCACAAGAGCCAAGATTCAGAATAGTGGTAGTCCCTTTACAGGTCCTAACAATAGGTTGAAGGGAAGGTATAAGATTCCCCTAGGAAGTTGAACCTTCACTGCCAGATATCACTGGGGATTGGCCTGAGCGATAATTGAGCGATGGAAATAAGAGGTTTAAAAGCTTCGCAGCTTATGAGACAAGCAAGTGTTGTGTGGTGGTGGTGGTGGTGTCCAAAGACAAGCAGGAGACCTCAAAGAGGTCGAAAATAAACAATTCTAGACGATACAAGCTCCGAAAACTTATTTCCCAGAAGACTCTGAGACGATGACAATGAACGATGAGCAATGTCAATGAATAACAAATGATGCTGATGACAATGATGATAGATGATGACAATGATGATAAACAATTCGATTTCCAGACACTAGGTAGCCTCAATCACATGCAAGATGTTTCCAATTACCAAAATCCTTATTTCCAACTAAGGTTTCCCAATGTTAAAGTCCAACAACAATACACACTCAGAAATAGCCCAATCACAAGTATTCAGCCTACTAGTACCCGGGTAATTCTGTGTCTACTCGAAACAATGTCCTGACTACTTATACAAACCCCAAAATCATATGCAAGTCCAAAACGAAATAGAAATTAGTAAAATCACCCCCAAGTTCCCCCTTCATAGCTGTTTATCTGTTGGAAGGCTTCCTGCGAGCATATTGCCATTGGCCAGTGTACAGGACAATTATTTCCCCAACTCCACTTACTCGGACTAAGAACAATCCCATCAGATTGCCTTAGTCAACCTTCGCTTATTCCAGAACTTCATCGGAATACCTATCCCCAGGCCCCTAACATCTATCACATGGGCACACAGCCTATTGGTGCAGAAATTGTCTGCATGCCCTTATCCCAAGTACATCTGGCCTATTCCTTTGTGCAGGAATAACCAGAAATAGTCCCTTAAGAGGTTTGTGGGCTACACATTCCTCTACAGTTTTTGAGACAAGCACTGCCAGTCTGCAGGGTAGCTACCTACCCTTTGTACTCATTACTCTGTGATCGTGACCCAGCCAGCTATACCAAGACTGTATACCAGCTCTTTGAAATACTGTAATCAGACTATTCCAAAATACGCAAAAAGTGCGGTATTTAGGTATAGTTGAATTCCAGACAGTTCAACAGGTCGACCTAGGCCCAGTGGTATGGCTAGTGTTCACTATCTCCCCTTGAGCGCTATGTGAGTGAAATAGGTGACTTCATACACTGCTTATAATTGTGGTCAGGGAGATAGGGAGAAAGATGAATATCCAAGATATTCCAAGCACTACAGACAAATTCCAGGCGTGGTCACAGGTAAATAAGCATCCTCTGGGTTGATCAATATGTGTATTTGATGAGTCCACAAAGGCGTATGAAGAGGAGCACATGGTCCCTGTGCAGAGTAATCACGATGTTGCAAACCATACCATGGACGAACTCCTCTTTATGATCAGTCGGTGAGGTCGGGGGCAGTTCCAGACATCGTAATTGCGACGTTGATCCACGGGTCGAGGCCGGAGCGGTACTTGGTGACCCAGACGAGAGTGTCCGAGTAACCGGCCATTACGGCCAGTTCCTCGAAGTTGTCCGTGTACCGGTAGATGTCGCGGGAGCCCTGGAAGTACGAGCGGGACTCAAGCTTGGTGAGGGCTTGGTCCTGTTCGTTCTCCTCGACGAACTGGAGCCGGAACTCGGCCTCGAACTGGGCCCAGGTGGGGAACGGGAACGGTATGGCGGATGCGCGCCGTTCCGCCCATCAGGCGGCCGCGTCCTTCGACATGAAGGACATGGCGAACCAGACAAGTTTTTCCTGCGAGACGAATCCGTCCGCCATGAAAGCTTCCGGAACCAGCCGGTAATAGGTGAGGACAGAGTGAAGGAACATCCGTCCTTGCGTCCGGTCACCATCAAAACGGCCGGGGGGTTCGGTCGAAGGACCGTTTTTGGAGCTGGGTGGGGGGCCGAGAAATCTGGACCCGGCGCCGGAGCCGAAACGGCAGGGGCGGGGGCAGGCGGCGGATTTTGGGTGCTCAGCAATAGCTGGTGGAGCGTGTTTTGGATGCTCTCGAGGGAGTCTTCGACAGCAGTGAGCCGGACCATGGCTTCGGAAGCTGGATCCGGAGTGTGAACACTCGGGATCTCGGGTTGCGCGGAGTCAGGTGCAAGCGCCTGGTCCATCGGAACGGAGGAGGGGTCGAGATTTGAAGTAGGGGAGGATGGAGCACTGGAGTAGTGGTCCGAATCCATACCTGCACCAAACTTCCCAATCTTGACTGGTTGATCCCTTAGATCATTTCTTCTGCTGTAAGGGCAACCTTAAGCTCAGCGCAGGGTGCGGAAACTAGCGGGGGAATCCGAAGCATAAATATAGGTACTAGAATACAGGAGCGGAAATACTACGCACCTAGCGGGGGAATCCGAAGAGAAGAAAGGATGAGGATTCCCGTGCTAGGCGTAACCTTATATACTAATTGGTAACTACCCAGTAGCACGTGTCCGGAGGTATCTACAATGGTCGCGGGCCTGATCGCACAGCACGTGCCAGCGAGAGCGGACAGATGTCCTGGGTGGTTTGGCAGTCAGATAGAAGGGCACAGAAGTATCCAGAGCGCCGGGCAGAAAACCATCTGGAGTGTCCGGAGTGTCCGGAGCCGGTCCGGATGGAGAAGCGTCCGAAGCACCCGAAGCACCCGAAGTGCCCGAAGCATCCGGATCGGGTCCGGATGGAAAAACCGTCCGAAGCGGGGGTTCCCCTGACATGGCCTGCGCTTATTCTTCGAAGGCATCACACAATTGCTGTTGGAAGACTGAACATGCACTGCAATGATTTGAGGTGTCCCTAACTGCGTGGACAACATGATTCCAGTCTGTTATTTTGCCAGGCAACCTGAAGTATCTAAATATGCACAGTGCCTAGTCTGTAGTACCCTCAATCTGCTGGCCTTCATTGAGCGCCACCTTCTTCTCCCTCAGTGGAAACCACTCGCCACCGTGCAGATAGATCTCCAGAAAGTAGACTCAGTGTCATCTGCCCAGCAACTCTACCCGACCAAGTGAATCCAGTTTCGATTTTATTTTGATTTACTTCTTTGGTAATCTCTTGAACTGCTTTGATGTTCTCATCTGCCTGCACGATAATATTCTGCGTCCAAAATATAACTGTGAAGGATACAGACTTCATGGGGTGGTTCGGATAAGTATGAATTTTCGTTATATGCCCTTCTGACGTGTTCCTTACATTTGGGTCCACTTCAATTCAAGAACGGTGGGCGTTGATTGAGAAAATACATTATCTCAGCTAATGGCGTGGAAATTCAGAGGGCCACAAAGATGTCATGAAAATGGTGGAAGAGTTGCAAGGTTGCCCCTTGGTGGATGCATGGAAGCCTGGTAAGACAGTGGTCAGATGAACCGTCTTGCAGTAGTCCATACAGTTCACTTCCTGCATCCTGTGTAGATGTACTATCCACTGTCGGAACATGGGGCTTATCAGCAGTCAACTTCGTGTCCAAGGCACCTCGGAAAAGTCGCTGCTCAAAAGAGATTTGAGAGTCGATTCTCTGTGGGAAATAGGAGTTCTGTGAAGGGTATAGATAATTGTGTTGACCTTTACTCGCTCTTCACTGCCAGCGTCATTTATCACAATGTGCCCCAAATTCATTGCAGGCCGTGGAGTCTCATGTAGATAATTCTAACAGTGATATCTAGACTAAGTTCAAAGCACATGGATTCATTCACAGCCAATGAATGTCCAGAATGCGCTGGGATTGAAGGTGAGAATCATGCCATCATATTGCACTCGCTGTGATCTCTGTTTTCTGGATGAAGGTTTGGTAATTAGTTGCAACACGGTGACTGATTCAATGGCACTGACAATGTCAACATCCAACTGGGGGTAGTGGTTGTAGGCTCCGACGTCGAAGGTGCCGGTGGGGGTCCTCTTGAGCGACATGAATTCAAGATTCAAATGGCTCTGGACAGCCGTTAGTGTTTTTTACAGCCTAATACGGAGCACACTAGGTCATACTGTTGGATCTGGCTGGGCTCGGTGCTGATATTGGCCATCCCATTGCCCTGCATGGTCTTGCGAGCATTTAGAGATGTAATGATGGAGTTGACGTATACTGTGTTGCAATTAGTTACTTTGTCGCGCCGGAGGTAGGTGAAGGAACATACATTTTCCGACAAGCTGATAGAAAGGCTGCCATCACGTCTGCACCATGAAACCTGCATTCTATAGAAGTTGGAGCAGCAATAGGGTGAGGAGGAGATGATAGGTAGTACCAGGACGAGAAAATGATTTGAGTGATGCTAGAGATATTCAATCTGAATGGTTGCCGGCCTTGCTAAGGGTTGCTCACACAGTTAAGATTCCTCGACCGAGAGCATAAATAATGAGAGTGTCGATGATTTTCTTGGTGCTAGGAAAGAAGTTGGCTCTGGCATATCATGGAGTTTGGTGCGCACCTCAGCACGCCCCTCTCATGCTTTGAGCGTAGGTAGAACAAGATGTACCGCTGCTTCGCTCCAGTAAGTCACACCTTGGTTGTAATGTGGAGAGAAAACAATATTAATTAAATTTGTGTGCATACTATCAAAATATAACTTAAATTGGCCTGCCAGCCCGCAAGAGACACAATTTCCTGTCATAATAATAATTAATCCATCTTAACATGCCCCATCTTGTGCCCCAGAAAAGGTTTGCATATCCACCAGCCGAGCGTGAGAGGAACAATAATGCTTTTTAATCATATGATTTCAAGAGAGAATTGAATTTGACAGCTGCGAAAGCCAAACCATCAAGGTGTGCTGCGAGACAAAAGGCAAAGAAACGAGCATGAAGCATGGAGCAGTTGGCCAAAATGGGAAGAGAGAAGAATGGTGTTGAACAGAAGGAGAAGATTTGGAACGAATGGGAAACATGAATGCTCTGTACAAAAGGAATTAATACCCAGAACGACCTTTACCGGGGAGCTGATTCATTCGAGACGTGCTCTGACTTCAGCAAAGCTGCAGCACAGACAACAATTCAACCTGGTTGAGAAACCCACCCAACAAAATCCTTGATTGAGGAAAACATAAAATTGGGGTGGCAACAGAGGAGACCTGAGATTAGCAGCACCTCAGCAGCAACCTTTTAATTTGACTGTGGAAACCGAGTCCGAAAGATAGCTACAAACGTTACAGATTTGGACTAAGTGTTCCCTGAGAAGAATGTTGCAGGTAGCAAATTGAAAGTGGAAGGAGGAGTCGCAATTGGACAAAAGTAACCACCCATCTTATATGTCCATGACGGCAGGACTACATGGCCCACCGATAAAACCCTACAAAGTTTGTTTAAACAATTTGCGTCTCAATGTAAAACCCTGTTTAAGCAATGATTTATTTAATGGTGGCCATCATCAAGGAGAATAGTAGGATGAGGGGTTTAAACCTTGGTAGTGAAAAAACCGGGTTTAATCAGTGTTTGGATCAAAATATGAAAGAGGGTTTACACAAGATTCAAACACTGATTAAACACTGTTCAATGGGGCAAATGCAAAAGTTCCAGACACCTACGGGGGTCGAACTTCATACCTCCCGGTTCTTCCGTTTGCGGAAGGGACAGAAATATAACCAATACACCATGCAACCTATGTGAGAGATGGACTATTATAGCCTTATGTATGTCTGATTTGAATTAAATGATGGTTTTTTCAAATCTCAACAAGTGTCATTGCATTGCTCCCAAATGTTGGACTGAATTCTTTTCAATACCATGTAACCATAATATATATCAAAAGAGGGCATGGCAAAGTACTTCCATTACTTCAGTGCCTTTCTGTATGCAACCCCTATAACACAGACAAGGAAATTCAACGACTTTATGCCCGGGTTACTGTCTACAGATGAAAGACAAACTGATGTCCCTTTGCAATGCTGGATGTTTGGATGCATTGAAGGGAATTAGCATGCAAGAGCCTTCTGAAGTGACCTTGAACTGCTTAAATATCACAGCTCCTCAAGGTGTGATGGACTTATATTTTGACCAAGTAACCTTACCTGTCTTTGTGTTTTTGAATGCATTTGTGCACCCACTTGCTAATGGTCCTGTAGCTCAGTTGGATCTTGCTCCACTGCTGGTGGATTATGCAAGTATTCTGTGTTCAAATCCCACCTTTGGTATTCTTTTTGCTTCATGTTTTCAACCTGGTTTAAACCAGGATCAAAGGCATGTTTAAGTAAAGCATTGCTTAAACAGGGTTTTACGTTGAGACACAGATTGTTTAAACAAACTTTGTAGGGTTACTGGAAATAATAGATGATGATATTAATAGTAGCTCAGTAGAATAAGACTTGGAATGTGTGATATCTGTGCACTATTATATGAGATTAGTGGTGAAAAACTTGTGAATGACAAATATTTTCATTCGGCAACTGCAAATATCATGAATACAAGATATGCCTTCACTTCGCTCCGGCAGCTTGTGGCTTGCTCGTTTAGATAGGGAGCATCTGAGCAACTTCACTTGTCGATACAAATTCATGCATTGTTCAACATTGACAGGAAGGTTTGTTATTCGTAAAACTGAGTCAAATTATCGTAAAGAGTGCTAATGGGCCAGGTCAGACTGGGGAAATTACCATGAAATTCCTCCTCCGCCACTCAGCCTGGCTGTGAACTTCTGACCTGTGGGCAATGAAACAGCACGATCCAAAATTGATGGATACCCACACGCTGTTTATACCAGCCATAATGGTGTCTTGTTCAATCAATTGGCTATGTGAGCGCGATGGGATTTGCTTGCTGTAGAAATGAATCTGCAGTGAAAGGGGTAGAACAGAACCATTGTGAAAGGGGGTGAAAAGAAGACCTATCGAGCCTCACATCAATAATCAAGGGCGGTAAACTATTGGTCGCCATCTTTTGAGCCCACAACAGCACGTCAAAATGGTTTTTATAGCTATCGGATAAAATGGGCGCTACGTACAACCGGGTGTGCCTTGAGGATTTGCATTAGGTCAAAAGACTGTCCATGAAACCAGCGAACAGCCGTGGAGAATTTGGTCACAGCTCTGATCAGTGCTGCATTTCTGAGCGAATTAATTTACATACCATGCCCAAAAGCTACCCAATACCGCACAGAAATACAGTGACATTGATTCTGAACAAAATAAATGAGTCTCGACAATGTCGCATGGTAGAAAACTGTACCATATGGTAAGATCAGATCTCGGGATGGCAGCGTTACTTTGTGCATACGTGCCAGCAAGACCTAGACATATTGGAGCTCAGCTTGATGGCGGGGGATATGGGCAAAAGGAAGACATGAAAAATATTTTTGAAGTTGAATGGCTAACCCAACATTGAGCTCGAGATTTGAATGCTGTGCAGTCTGTTATCTGAAGTAGAACTTGGAGGTGGGTTTGACAGGGCATGATTGAAGTTTTGAGGATGTGAACAGCCATCAGCTCAAAGGAGAGATCAGACCCCTGAAGGAAGGTCAGAAATTCCCGCTACTGTAAGGTACGGTGAAACACCGTAACAAGAGCGCGCAACATCTAGTGCTATTTTGCAATTTCCTAGGACCAGTATTTATACAACAGGAAAGCGCTAGCACTTCTGAAGTGTTATTACTAGCACTCAGGACTCTGGCTAGGTGATATAAAGGAGAACTGGAGTGAGCCCAAGCTGCCGGTTGTAGCATCAGATACGACTAGGGTGACGTGCTAATACGGTCTGAAGGCACAAACCACGGGGAAATAACCATAAGCCTACACAGTCAAGGTGCTAGCACCTAGGAAGCGAGACACAGGAGAGTGGCATTGCGAGAACGCTAGCAGGAGGTGCGAGCGGCGAGTCTGGGATCTGAAGGGTAGTAAACTATGTGCTAGCAGCCTTCTGGCAAGGATGTTAGTATGCGGTACCCTACTAGTGACCGACCCAAGACCTGAAACACAGATGCGAGCACGTGACGGTCACGACGCGGTCGCGAGTTACAAATAGAGAAAAGCAGACAGTAGAGGAATAGCTAGCAGGCTATTGGTGCGGATGCGCGGGTCACCACATATGCAGTAACAGATAAATGGACTGCTAGCCGGTGCTCTGACCAGTGCTAGATGACTCCAGGTGGCGGATTCAACTCCGCTTCGTCAGGATAGCGATTCCAGCAGCTGATGGCAAGCTGAGGGATCACTCACAATACCCATAAATGGATGCTAGCGGATCAGTGTGGCTGTTCTGCTTGGCATAGACCCATCATAAAACCAAACGGCAGTCGTTTCATTGGCTGTTGTACCTATCACATCATTTTCACTCATTTATATTATTCATTCTGTTTATCACATGTACCATGGACCTCAGTAGTATAAAGGGAGCACAGAGCAGGCTAGAACATCAGATTATTACACCCCGACTTTGTACGAAGTTGGTGCAGGTGGTCTCAGGTTGCTAGTGGAGATTGTACACACACTTCACAAGTAGTAGCTTTATTGGAATCAATACTGTTGACTCTGAACACGTCGAGATCTTAAGTTGAGGTTCCTGTTGTTGACTCGAGGAGTCTTCACGTATAAAACCAAGGGTGTTCTCTTCGAGAACCAGCTAGCAGTTGCGCTAGTAGCTTTGCTTTCACCCCAATATATTTGTAGTGTGTTGGATCACCTGCTAGGTGATCATGTGTTGACTCGAGCCCACTAAGAAGATGGACTAGGTTCCCCTACCTCTAGACCGACTGTAACTTGTCAGTTACTTCGCCTTCACCCTGATATTGACGGAAGCGCTGTTGAAGCGCGGACGTAGGGAGCATGGATGAAAATGGTAATCCAACCAACAACACCACATACAACCAACAATCCAGCGCATGCGAGGTCGGGGCTCCATGCGAAGTATACGCATGCTGCAATCCAGATGATGGACGTTGAATGCCGGTGCGCAAGAGCTCAAATAAAATATTGATGGTAATGCGGCGCGGCCAGCGCGCCGCCGAGCGTGTTGTACAACCCTTCAAACCTCCTCCATTGATTCTCCTTCCAATATCTCGTCTGAATCCACCACCCCAACACGTCCAACTCAAACCCAAATCCAGCCAAATCCCAATCCATACCGTCCAATGAGAACCATCCAAGAAACCAAAACAGGGCCAAAAGACCCTGCAGCAGGACCGCTAGTCTTGCCAGCAAGAACCAGGACGCTCCTGCTGCGGGTCGGGCCGTGTAAGGCGCGCGACGATCCATAATTGGGCAGGGTGCTGGAGCGGGGGCTTGACTTTTGACGCGTCCGCTAAACAAAACCAGAGAAACCGAATTATAGGGGTGAAAGGTGGGGGTGTATTCTTCTTTCTACCGAGTTTACATCGAGCTTTTATACCTACTCTGTTTGGGCTGCACAGCCAATCACAAACAGCTATTGTTCACATAGAAACCATTGTTCAGAAGAAACGTGTTCCCGTTTCCTTACAACACGTCTCCTTCTCGACACGCCACATAGCAGTGCACGCGTTTACCATCAAGCACGTGTCCGTGAACTCCTCGGCGTTTCAACCTACTCCCGCGAATATCCAGAAAATCGCGAAATCAGCCCGCTTTTGCTGATTTCACTACTGGAAACATTGCCGGCTCATCACTGTCGTAGTATGTTGGGTCGCTAGCTGGACACTTATAGTGTCTATTGCCAATACAAAGTGGAAACATTCCTGTTCTTGGTTAAGGAATAGGTCAGCGGCTTAAGGACTGCCTTGTCGCTTGAGGATTGAAGTCCCTTTGTTGTTAGCCTCAACAGTCTTTGGGTACCCCATTGCGAGGATTTTCACAAACCTACATACTCTGCCCTGGTGCTCTCAATCTAGCGATCCAGCCACCTTGTATCCAACCCATAAACCCCTGCCCATCCCAGGTGCTAGTGGTATTGTTGTTGGCAGCTGCGTAGTGCTAGCGTGTTGTTGAACGGCTTTGTTGAAGTCTAGCAGTCGAATTGTGTTTGTTCCAAACCCGCTGGTCGCATACTACGGCCCGGACCCGAACTCACAAAGAGAAGCACTTACATCTTTGGAGGAATAGATTGTTGTAGTGGTGGTTTTGTGGTTGTTTTGTGCAAGCCCGAATCTAAGCTATTTCTAGTCGTATATCAAGTGCACCGTTTCAACGGGTCTTAGGGAGCCCTAACTTCAGCCACTTGCATAGCATCACATTTTCATCATCTGTTTTTGCATAAGCACTGATCTCTCTACCAAAATATGTGGACGGCACACAAGCCGAATGATGTCAATGTTAACTCATAATCTTGCTGAGAGCAATCCCCAAAATTCTCGCCCGATGTCGGATGGACACGTCAAATCACCCCAACCATCACTCAGCCATAAAGACATTACTTGCTCTCTACTCCCATATCGCCCACACCACTTTCTGCAATACTCTTCCTCTATTGATCCCTGCTTTGAAGCCTTTCCCTTGTCTCTTGGCTTGGTTCTATCTCTGGAGTCTTGGCTTCTCAATTGTCGCTTCGGGGTTCTGTTCATTCGATTGGGTGACTCAAGGACATCTATTAGCACGATACTGACAGACTAGTATAGTGACCAGCGCAATATAGTGCCACACTATTCTGTAGTGTTGATCCTCATCAATCATATCAGTCATCCTTGATGTGAGGCCCACATCTTTCTAACAGTCAGATCTGCCCGAGTAACCACAGTGATGGTTAGCTCAGTAACATGTCTTCATCCCAATCTAATCAGTTGGTCTTCTACCCAAAATCAAGCGGCACAATATCTCTGCTGGCCCTAATGTGGTTGTACCAATTCTGACTTCGTATATCTTGCTTTAATAGTCATCAGACTATTCAGCGGCCGTTGAAGCAGCAAGTCAATAATTTTGAGTAGTTCCCTGATGTTTCACCTCCAGCGCATAAGATAATGGTTTACCGCCACCATCTATAGCTCAGTGTAGAATATCATAGCCAGGACGTAACAGCCTTTTGGGCTGCCTTGTCAAGTCTACTCAATCCTTCATAGTTGATTTGTTACACTGACTTTCAGTAGCCTACCACCCCAGGGAGGGTGTATGCCCATAATCTAATGCCCCACTTCTGCCCACTAATAGGTTCAAAATGAAATAAAAACTGGTATTTTCATGCATGTTTTGGTACACACCCTATCACCAGGGAAGTCAATTTCACATCAGCTTTGTGCTGAGAATCCAACTGCAAAATGTTGGCAAGTTCAAGTAGATTCCGATACAGAGGAGGGAATTCCTTCCATGAGAATGCAAATGATCAATCTCCCCATGAATGAGAGGGAAGGTGGAGGTACCAATGATAATGCAACTGTGAGCGGAACACAGGTTAACGATGTTTCACAAGCCATAGTCACCTTGACTCTGTAGGCTTCAATCTCCAGCAGTTAGCCAAGAAGACTGGAGTCTCGGTGAGTTTGAGTTTCACAATTGTCATCATTGTTGTCAAGTGTTTTCAACAGGAACACGTGGTAGGTGGCGATGCATAGGCCTTGTGCATCGCTTTGTAAACATACACAAACAAACCTACCAACTTCAGTTGCGTGGTTCTGCATAAATACTGCTCACTGACTCAGATATTAGTATGGGAAATATGTCCATGGAAGCCAACCTAATAGTTGAGGATTATATCCCAAAAGAAATCCTCTGTAGTGTCTCTTCTGCAGCGAGACCATATGTTCAATTGCTGGTGACTGGACAACAATTAAGATGGACCACACACCTCGCATGATGACTAGAAACCAAGGGGGCTCAGCTGCCCATGTCCAGACTCTCGTGGCTTTTCTCAGTGGTGTGTTAACACAGCTGAAAAAAACTCGACCTGAAAGGATCGAAACCATGCGCGGGGGAATCAATTGCAAAAGCAGTACAGCCATCGATTGTAATGCTTCATAAAAATCCAATGCTTCTCACAATTTTCTAATGGCCCTTACGGCATAAAAGCATTACATGATTTAGAAAAGACAAGTAAAATGCGAGCCTTCCAAATCCTCACTCCGAATGATTGAGAACGAGAATTATGTAAACATAATTACTCGTAACACTGATTCCCCGCTTGTCCTTAGTTCCGAAGTTAACAACACAGTCGGGCAAATAAAGTGTAGGGGTGTCAGTGGGAGGCGGCAGCGTGACAATGGTGCCGCCCCTGGGGGCGTCACTCTTACCATTCAGGGGCGGCAAGGGGTGGCACTGGCGACACTGGCGGCATTTTCACCGAGCCCCATGACGGGCCGTTAAAAGATTGTTGAACAATGGGAAGGACTGCCGCTGCCCGCAGCCCAAGAGAATTCACTAATAGCAACATGAAAATGGGGAGTTACTGTCGGAAGGCTATGTATTATCCATCACTTCGAATGTAGAGGACCGAGCCTGACCGTACAAGTGAGCATGTAGACGGGGTATTATGATTGAACCTGGGAGTATGTTTCCGCGAGCCCCGATACGGATCCTCCACAGCCTCTTCGTCCCCGCTACGCGCCCCCTTTGTCTGTGAATGCAGCAGCGACGCGCGGATTGCACCTTCAAAACTCTCCACACTACTAACACTACGGCCCAGGCCAACGCGGACCGCAATAATCGTGGGTGCAATTCCCTGTTCAATACAGAGTGAAACCTTGACTCGGGATGAATCGCTGGATTTTACGAACCACCAACTGTCCCAATATGGGTCCCGTGGTCCACTATCACATATATTAGATCAGATAAAATCGCGAGGTTGATCTCACATATACTTGATCCAACGTAAACCCGATAGCGGCAAACGCAATTGCGCTGACACAGTAAATGGCACCCGACTCCAAGCTTTCTGCCCATGAGCGGACAAAGAAAAACGAAATGAAAGCCAGTACGTACATCATGGCACATGCGGTGTGGTATTTGCTGATCACCGTTCGTCCCAATAGCGTCCGAGCTGTTCGTCCTATCCACCAGATTCGACCGGCTATAATCGCGAAGTCAGTTGCGTGTACGCTCGTGTGAGCGCTAATTTCAGACCAGTTAAAACCATTAAGATCACGGTGGTACAAATAGACAGCATAATTGAGATTTTGAACAATTTGAACGAGAATTCGGCCACAACCAAGTTTGCGGAACGAAGAGCATTTGGAGTCTGTAGTGGCCAGAAGGCATTGGTATAACCCACACCTGGCAGCCGACTGAGATCGATATCTGGATCTTCAGCGATGAAACTCACCCGCGACAGCGAGAGTCAGAAGTATGGGGAAGATGATGATTTTTAGTTGAAAATTCCAGATTGCGTAGCAGCGTAATATCTGTCACAATTTCAGAATTTGTATACGGCGTAAATTTCTCTAGAAACGGACAAAAATTGTATCTGCTATAATGCTTCAACCGATTCAGCACGACTCTCGAAGAATTACCGGGATTGTGACGCACTTGCTCGTAACATACACCGCGTTTGTTGCAATCGCAACTGAAGAATAATCCTTGAAGGTTTAAATAAGGTCTCGGAGTTTCCGATGCTTCTTGATTCCAACCGGTTGTACAGTGTGCTGGTGGCGATTTGGAGTGTACAGTGCGCAGTGCAGAAGATGAATAGTAAAATCGTCGCAACTGTTAAGCCGCGATTCTTTGCGATTCCGCGCGAGCGGAGGACGTTCAAGTACAATCCAAACATGACCACATATGCCCCTGAAATTATTCATTTCAGTCCAGTTTATCTCAACGAGTTGAGCTTACCATAAAGAAATACTTCAGCCTACAAGCGCCAGCGTAAGTAACTTGGAGATCAGCTTACACGAAGTGAACGCACTGTGAGTATGTTTGAGCTGACTCCAATCGTAGAGAACGAGGCCTGTAGCTGGGAGAACGTCGCAGTGGAAACGGGGTCATATGCTTTCAATGTACTGGAGACCGGGGCGGAGGACAACGTCATGTGGGGGGAGCTTGAAGATACAGTGTGGGTAGGATTGAATGTGGGGAGTGCGATTTCTGTTGAAGTTATGTGACTCTTGGGTGTGGATGTTGCTATCAACGAGGTGGATGTGAGAGCCAGGAAAGAGTTGGCAGTGGTAGTAATCCCGGTGGAACTTAAGTGGTTCAACGTGGGAAGTGCGACAGTGCTGGCGGTGACTCGGACCCCAGTAGGACTGGGGTGGTCGTACGTGAGGAGTGCGACAGTGCTGGCGGTGACTAGGACCCCAGTGGGACTGGGGTGGTCGTACGTGGGGAGTGCGACAGTGCTGGTGGGGGATCCCGTCTGAGGGGTAGGTAGTGAGGGATCGGCAACCGTGGTCGGCGAGGGATCAGAAACCGTGGTCGACACCACTCCATTTCCGAATTGAGGGAGTGTAATCACGAATCGGGGCAAAATAAAGCCAGGGCTTTCAAGCGGCTGCGAGACACCCTTGGACGTAGGTGACATCTCCAACACGAAGGATGGGAGGAAAAGTCCCGGCTAGGTAACTGGGATTTCCTGTATAAGTTGCGGGCAATTATAGAAACAACAGCAACTGTCAGCAGGATCATCAAGATGAGAAGGAGGATTCCTACCGGTGTGTAAAGATCAACCGGACAAGGATTTCCGGGCTTCTTTGCGTCCGTAGAACGTGCCTCCCGCTGCTGAGTAGGTGACAGAGTCTTGGTCTCGGTTTCGAGCCTAAAATAGGTGGATAAAGGTTGGCTAACACCAGTCACGTTTCATGCATGCGTGAGACTTGGCAAAAGAAAACTTTTCATCTTGAATCTGCCAGGTCTTGAGTTGCAGTTTGAGATATTTACATTTTCGAGAATCCTCCTATGGGTGGGGGAAACGAAAGAGACCGAACTTTAGAATATCGTTGCAAGTGAAATCTGGTGCTCGATTCCAGAATCAAATGGACAGTGGGTCGTTGCGTCGAATTCGGAAGCCTTCCCCGCTCAGATCCAGCGGCCAGACGAAGAATCATCATCGTTGATGAGGATACTCAGGATACTCATCGTGTTGGGAGGGGTGGTATCTGCGGCAAGTCTGAGAGCTCATGGGAGAGGCAGTGCTATGTGTGTGTCAGAAGACTGACAGGGTGTCTCCGTCATCTTTGCTGCTCCAGGGATGGGATCTCGTCAGAAGCTGTTGTTCCATTGTCAGTGGTTGATAGAATCCTAGTAATATCAAACTTGGAGCCTTGCCCTCTCGGATCCATCCGCCCAGCGAATTATGATTACTAAACGAAAGCATCGTCGTTGCCGTTGATGGTGATGGTGGGTATAGAGGGGAACAACCTCAGATGTCATGGAAAAGATAAGATTATATGCCGCATCAGAAGATACAAATTTCTGTTCCATCGCACCTGTGGATGGGATCCCGGGAGAAGCTTACCTAGCGGATCATGATTGCTCATGACAGGAGATGTGACGTGTTTGATCGAGCGAAGATCGCGAGCAGCCCAACTATCGACAGATGTAGTTGGGAAAGCAATAATCCGAGGCAGTACCTTAAACCCGCCCTGAAGACGGAAAATAGTATTATCGTAGTTAACATCGGGGTTAGGAATTAAGTTATCTGGCACTGCCTGTAAGGATCAGTTGCGCGCCTACAGCCCCGAACAAGCGTAGTTAATGAGCAGTAGCTCGACTTTAGGTCGAACGACTTCTTGATGGATAGATTCGGCATTTCTTGAGGGATCTCCATCAGACTTTTGTCAAATTTGTTGTGGTGTTGTACAACGCTAAAAAGCGCGAAAAAATGCGTGAAAACACCCTGAAACGCCCCAACTTGCAACGCCAACAATTATGGCCGAAATTTTAACCACCCTGAAACAACTTCTGTGATACCATCAGAACGGCAAATGAACTCACTAAACAATGACCATCTATGACTATACAAATGACTGCAGCCCGTTTCAAGCACAATGCTTGTCCGAATGTCCTGCAAAACACAATCTCTCTTCTCTCTCTTCTCTCTCTTTATAAAATTGAGCCTGTCCAAAGCCTTTAAACTCCGCTCTGGGACATATGGGCCCGAAACTCTGGAGGCGCCCGTCAATTAGCGTACTCGGTGGACTACTAACTGACCGGTATCTTAGCGCTCAAAGGTACTAATTTCTCGCCATGAACTGTGAGGAAGTGGATGCGAGGCCGCAATGAGCAGCCGCTTGTTATAAAATAACGGGTGTCTGTCCGAAGCCTTTGACGCCCTGCATATAGTCTTTCTGACCCAATTTTGTGGATTTTCTCACAACAAGCGCTAGGCGCCAATTTATTTTCGCGGCACCTGAGGGCTCCATCGACGCCAATCTGTTTCTTGCGCCGTTAGCTTCCCATGTCATTGTTCGATAATGCAGTGATCTTTCAATTAATCTCGGACCCTGAAGAGATGTGCCTTGGACAAGCGATCTCTCATAACAAGCGCTAGGCGCCAATTTTTTTCACGGCGCCAATCTGTCCGAATCTCTTGCCGCCTTAGCTTCCCACGTCATTGTTCGATAATACGGCGATCTTTCAATTACTCTCCGACCCTGAAGATACAGTGCCTTGGAGCTCTGTGACAAGGGATCTCTCAAATATGCTTATAACCCAATTCTGCGATCACAATAAGAGAGACACAACACTCGGAATGGTGTTTCCATGGATCCCGCTTTCTGGCTTCCTCCAACTGTCCATAGAGACTGTTTTCACCATAGGCGACCCCGAAGCTGCCACCGATGAGCAGCTCTCAGCAATTAGCGCCAAAAAGCATAGCCAGAATCGCCAGGCTGCACAGAGAAGCAAAGTACAAATCAGGATATCGCAGAACACCATCTGATACGGTGATAAGCCAGTAATTGGGCCATAGTTAGATACACGTAATTTTGTGTGTTTCTGATTGTGCTCATTGCTGAAACTGTTGTTTCTATGCAACAGTACTGGTTCCTGGTAGCTGTTGGGCGAACCACAGAGAAACAGGTGGACATTCTAAGGAATTAGAATACCCACTGGCTAGTCTCACCCTGAAAACCGTAAGGGAATGTGCAGTCAATTAATAAGTCAAGGAACTTCTTTTGACTTGTTTCCAACATCCACTTAAGCAATGGAAACGGGTCAAAGGAATGGGAGTTGGGCAATGTATCGTGTTGTGTTGAGACACTAAGGGGACGCGTTGGGGTTGGGTCATGAGTGTTTCGGTTGCTAGAGTTGCCGGTTTCCATCAAATGCGGATACACCAAAACAGGTGGTTGGCTATTCCGTGGATCCAGATCACAACGCTAAAGGTGTTCTAAGGTTCTTTCTCAAGAACCTTTTCTGGGAAACACCACAGAAATGGGTATCTACCGAAACCTACAAAGGA
The DNA here is from genome assembly GCA_029378375.1 of Mycena olivaceomarginata. Lineage (NCBI taxonomy): Eukaryota > Fungi > Basidiomycota > Agaricomycetes > Agaricales > Mycenaceae > Mycena > Mycena olivaceomarginata. The sequence goes on along the minus strand of JARKIC010000422.1, from coordinate 41,946 downwards.
GTATTATCAAGTTCTGCACTTGGAACAGAGGGGAGAGTTGAGTTGAAGCAGAAACAGGTTGAACGAATGCAGTGCCGATCTATCGGTGATCGACACACCCTCTGAATAATACAGGGGTGCTGCTGATGGGCTCCTGCCTCGTAATTGGCAAGGGAACATGGTGTGCTCACAGTTGGGAACCAATGGGAGGCGATGCTCGGAAGAACAACCGACGGAAACACAGTTAAAGAGGCAGATAAACGGACATTTGACTCATTTAGATTGTGTTTTGGGCTTTGTAAATGTGTCTTGGTGGTTGTATAAGCATCTGAGGGTGTTTCTACAGTGGACACAGCATCTACCCCCAAACTAGTAGGCAGTAGGCTATATGTTTGTGCATTGGGTTGATCTGGGATCCTCGGCGAACGCACTCTCTTAGAGTAGCATTATTAGTTGAAATCTTAATTGTTTCTGAATCATACATTATTCTGGAAACGCACTTGGGCTCTGCCTGGAAATTGTTAGGAACTCTGTGAATCTGTTTGAACCGGGACTCTGTTGAAATAAACATTATTAGAGAGTTTGCGGTAGTTTCCGGCATGCGGTGCCAGGTGGCTATGTCATTATGGTGGCTGTTGCAGTGGCTGCCGCATTTTTGTCACAAGGCAGCCTAGCCACCATTTTCCGTTGTACTTCCATGCAGAAAGCCATTCTCAAGTCCAGAATCCAATTCACTAACCTTCTGAAGGTCATTTCTGAGGGGGAAGGAGACGGATCTGTGGATGAATCGCGCGCATGTGCTCTTGCACGTGTCAGGACAGGCATAGTGGTAGAGTTGGAACACGTGTCGAATGTGTGATTGCAGGAGCCACCGTAATGACGTAGCCACCTGGCACCGCATGCCGGAAAAGCCACCCGGTAGCTGCCGGTGGCTACCGCAAACTCTCTATTGTTGTTGTTTGCAGAGCAGGTTTCAGAAAGTACTGTCTAGGGAAAACTTTGGAAACGTGACTGCTGTGCGCTGCTCAGAAAGTACCTTTTAGGGAAATTTCTGTGAACACTCTTGGCCTATAAACTAGGGGCCTTACTTGAGTCTACAGGACTACTTTAAACTTGTTTCTCTTCTGCTTGGACACACACACACACACACTGTGAAGCTATAAATCTATTTTGTTTGGAAACTATGTTTCCATTGTGTCTAGAAACATGTTCTACACAGTTTGCTCTACATCTCTTTGAGATATGAAACCTCTCCCTACAATCTTTACAAGGCCCTGTACTAGGGGCTGTAACTCATCGGGATCTCTGGAAATGTGCAGATATTGTCATTTGATTTGTTGGTTGGTTGTTGGAACAGTCTCAGGGCTGTTTCTGTGCTGCTCTCGAGTCAAGTGGGGTTATTTGTGTGTTTCTTATATAGGTTCTGAGTACATCAATCACCGCGACATGATTTACATCCCTTGCCCATCTCAGTCGGTTGAACTGAACTACGTGATTCCTTACCCTTCCTTACCTACTTCTGAATAAGTGAGGTAGCTCGTGCAATACCACCGCAACTTTGTCAACTTCTCGCCTCCGTTGTTGCCTCCATAGCAGCCCACTGGCAGCACAAGTGTCTGTCGCTCACAGTCACATAGCCAGCTCAGGCACACACTGACGAATAGTACGAGAAACACGCGCCAATGTCAATTGATGTTCTCGCAGCTGGGTCCTGACAGCATTTGGTGGGGGAAGGGCGAGTCGCTGGCAGCATTCCCGATTGCACGGCAGGAACTTGGCATATGCAACGGGCAGCTTGAGCGGCTGCCGCAACCCCAGCTTGGAGCGCCTCCGCACCCATATATCCTCATCAATGTGTATGCCATTTCCGTTGACTTCTTGATTCCATTGCTCATTGTTGTCCGCTCATTCAGAGAATATTGGAAATGCACTTTCGTCCCCCCCCCCCCCCCTCTCAATGCGCCTCCTGCTCCCGAAGCGTAAGTGACTGGCCGAAGAACGTACATCATTTATATCGCAAGAATCACAGAAACTAGGCCCTCCTGGCCGGCAAGTTGGATTCGTTCAGCGTGCACATGCATCCTCTTCCCCGTTCACTTTCTCTTCCTCTGCACACACGACCATAACGACCACATGCACCACCTCTACTGCCAACGTCATATTAGGTGGTCAGGATATCCATCCTACCCTCTGGAGAGCCATCATCAAACAGTCTGGTGCATTATTGCCCACTTTTATTCTACTTGATCCTGTGACAGATTCGTTTGACCGCATTTCTATCAAACTGCACCGACTTCATCCAGATATTGTGGTACTTCGGTGTCCGCTCTGCCGACTCAAACCTCCTTCTAATTCAATGAATTTCTATGATATCTATCTGAAAGCCGATAGTGGGCCCTGCACGGGCCACCAAGAATGTATGTAGTGACAAAGATACTCTGAAACAAGATGGAAGGTGACTCGGGAACCTGGAAGACATGGGCCTGAGGTCATGCACGGTGAGTGCGGGCCACAGGCCTATGCCTCAGGGGTTCGGTGTTCACCTGTCAAGAATGTTCCGGGCCGCACGCATGCAAGCACGAGATCCCTGTTTTCCTAACATAGATGTTTTAAACTTATGACCTCAATAAATCCGACTTAAACCTCTCATACAACTTTTTCAGGCAACGTTCAGAAAAAATACACCTACTATTCCATTCGGACGGGGAAGAAATGGTGGGCGTGTCTACAAAATTTCCTTGACCAGGAAACGATACGACGGGAAAACAGGAAGTAGGCGTAAGTCTGAGGGGAGGCGACCCGATTACAGCGTGAATATATACACAATAACGAATGCCTGAGTATAAACAAAATATATAAATATAACTACAACGAGAAAAGTCGATACTATCAGCTACTACCTGTTGTACATCTTGTAATAATTCCACTGCCTTGTGCCAAGCGCCGTTGTATTTGGATCCCGAGTGCGCTACAGGCGCGCTATCCGCTAACATCGCACGCATGCAAGCACGAGATCTGTGTTTCCCTGACATAGATGTTCCAAACTTATGACCTCAACAAATCCGACTTGTACCTCTGATACAATCTTTGCAGGCAACGTTCAGAAAAAATACACCTACTATTCCATTCAGAGGGAGGAGAAATGGTGGGCGTGTCTACAAAATTTCCTTGACCGGGAAACGATACGACGGGAAAACAGAAAACCAGTCCGAGCGGACTTTGAAAAGAGGTTGATACCCCGGAATTCGCCGCCGCACACCTCGGACCCGAGTCGAGCGGCCACAATCCTCTGAGTCGCCGACACGCGCGCGCCGCCGCAGCAATTACGTAACTGCGCGCTAAGTGGAGACAGTGTTGTCACTTAAGGTGTTAATAAGGGTAAATCTTTTTGTTAAGGCCTTAACACCTAATTACGCCTTAATATTAAGGGCATATTAAGGCTTAAGTTAAGGGGTGCTCAATTTTTTTCTGTGTCAGATCGTAAGTAGGTACTGCACAATCAGCCGTCATAATCATCGCCAGACCCTTCCAGTTCCCCGTCATCTAACTCTTCGTCTGAGTGCTCGGCAGCCAACAGCTCCATGAGCAATGTTTCCCTCGTGAAAGGACGTGGAGCCGCCTTGAAAGGGCGCTTGATTGACCACCAAAGAGTTTCGCCAATATACGAGGAAGAAATTTGGTAGTTGATGGCCCCATCGTGGTTGCCAACCGTTGAAGTTCTTCGCCATCCTCGTCGTCCGAGAGATCCTGTGCAGCTACCATCCATTTGGCATGAACCTTGTTCCAGGAACGTGCAGAATTACCAACGATCGACACGTGCGGGGGTCGATTGGAATGGGGACATTGTCTGGGCGATAAAGGGCAATACAAGCCAGGCAGTAGGCATTGCAATGTGCCGTGTTACGCTTTCTTCCTCGGTGAAAGAACTCCCACAGAGGGCCGCGGGTGGGTGGCATTGACGAAGAAGATGCGAAGAAAAATGACGTAATTGCCATCAATAAGTCTTAATTAAGGCTTAACGGCACCGAAGCATGAAGCTAAGTCTTAATATTAAGGGGTAATTAAGCCTTAACTTAATTTAAGTCTTAACTCTTAAGGACAACACTGAGTGGAGATGAACCACGGTATATAAACCATCGCGAACCAATCCAAAAATCAGTGCATCTCTCTCAGTTGCAACAACATGAAGTCTGTTGGTCTCTCCCTCGCTCTGGCCTCCACCGCTGCCGCGCGCACCATGACGGTGTACAACGCCTGCCCGTTCACCATCTGGCCCGCGCTCTTCACCTCCTCCGGTGGCCGCCCCTCCCAGCCGACCGGGTGGTCCGCTGCGTCCTTCACGAAGGTCACCTTTGACGTCCCCAGCGACTGGGACGGCCGCATCTGGGGTCGCCGCAACTGCGACTTCTCCAGCAACCCCGGGCCCAATTCGTGCCTTGACGGCGGGTGCAATGGCGGCCTGCTCTGCGACGTGAACACCGGCACCGGTGTTCCCCCCGCCACCCTTGCCGAGTTCAACTTCAACGGTGGTGGAACCGACTTCTTCGACGTCTCGCTCGTGGATGGGTACAACTTGCCGTGCGTCTCTCCTCCTCCTTGCAATTTCGGTTAAAGCTTACGCTTTACACAGCATGCGCATTGACAACAACGTCGGTTGCGGGATTCCCTCCTGCCCCGTCGACCTCGGCCCCAACTGCCCCGCCGCGCAGAAGGGCCCCTTCGACGCTTCGGGCTTCCCCGTCGGCTGCAAATCCGCCTGCACCGTCGACGCCCTGAACGGACACGCGGACAACTCGCCCAACTGCTGCAGCGGCATTCACGACACGCAGCCTACGTGCCCCTCCAGCGGTGTTACGAACTATCACTACTTCAGTACGTGTTTTTCTTTTCTTCTTTCGATTTACCTCCTCCCTTTGCTCCTAACCTACGAACCTCAACTGACTCCGCCCCGCAGAGGACAACTGCCCGAACGCCTACGCCTTCGCGTACGACGAGCCCAGCGGCACCGCGCTCTGGACCTGCCCCACCAACAAGAACGCCGCATACACCATCACGTTCTGTCCTTGATTCGCCGTCTTGTCATTTAGCCGTAGTACCACAAATGTCTCATTCTTAGGTCCGAAATTCCGTTTGCAATGAGAGTGAATAAAGTAATTTGTGATACCTAACTTTAACTTTGTACGAATTCGTCGCCTTCAAATTCCCCAAAAATTCCCTCCAAGTTCCCTCTCATCACACCCGAATTTCGGTGTCACAAACTTGTGCTCCAGATCAATGTGCACCTCTCACAGAAAACTTGGCAGGGGATTGATCCCCCGCAAAATGTGTATGCCCGACTATGCAACAGGAATATTACGGTCGATATTTGGCAAGGTCAATTTAACAGGAGAATAGAAATGGCGCGCGGCGACAACACACGGGCTACCTTTGTATAAATTACTCTTCTCATAATTTTGAAATCCGACTTGGGGTCAATATTTGTCTTGACATTTTTACGGTCTTTGACGTCTTTGATTGTGGGGGATGTGTCAACGACGCCACACCCACACTCAGACTCGTCGGCTAGCGTTCTTAGATCTGAAATTACATTTGCGATAATATCTTTTTGGGAGATAAGTTGAGTAGCCCGCGCGAGCACGGCAGAGCCCGCAATCGTAAACTGCACTTTCAATTGCTGTTCAAAACCACTGAATGCACACTGAAACGAATACATCAACTAGTAGATTTAGAACCAGACGGCGGACTACTGCGTGAAGGAGCAAGAAGAACGAAATGTAATTGCCCTCGCCAAATGACTAGCCATATAATCCTGAGCTTGATCCTGAGCCGCAGACCTTCAAGTCCCGCCAGCCAGTGATTGTGGAGCAGAAGGAGTAGGACTACCTTGCATCGCACTCGTGGCGGAGTCATCAATCGTTCTCTGCGAGTAAGGAGTGAGGGTTATGACAAAGTGTGGGTGGGTAGCGGAGGCGTGTGGGGCAGGGAAAAGGCCGAGCAGTCCTGTGATAGGGACTGGAGGGGAGAATGAGAATGGTCATACACTGCAAAGGAACGAGATATGAGAGGGAACATACAAAGAATACAACAATGGCCCAATTTTGGTGGTTGACACGTCGTACGAAGGCCGAGCGCGGTCGGGGTTCAGAGGTTTCTAAATCCGACGCGGAGGATAATGTGAATTTCACCTGGATGAATGATCCAGTATGTCCCGACTGCGTTGTACTGGCAGCGATTAGACCTGCGATCCAGAGCGAATGTGAATAAAACACGTTATATGGACTGGACCATTGAAGAACGTACCAATCACCGGCAGCGACACAGCGAAGAAAGATTCATCAAGGTCCGACGTTCTGAAGCTCGGACTTGAGCTCGGAGTGGCGTAGCAAAGTGACGGCTATGGTGCACTATGAGAGCAACCATGCGGAGCAGATGTCGTTGAGCGCAAGGAGACCATGGAAAGATGCGGGAGGGGATGTCTGTGCGCGCGGCGGGGCGTGGGTGGGGGAAGCCGAGTCGCCTGCGCGATTACGGACGTAAGTAGGGCAGTGTGCTAGCTCGGAGAGCTCGCGTGTGGGGAGGACAGTGCACGGTATGCGCAGATTGGAGGACAATGCTGGACGAGGATATCGAAAATGCTCGGGCGGGGACCGACTCAAGAGTCTACGGAGTGTGAAGAGCTGCTCGACCGCGCAGCTGAGGACAGCACCAAGTTGCTTGGGAAACCCCTTAAAGTCCAAGCGTGCGCGGGGGAGTTGGAACGGGCCGCGGAGACCATCTGTCACAGTGTCAGGGCCAGACAAAGAGCTCCCGATTCCCCAAGCACGCCACCGAGCAGCTTTTAGACACCAGAGCTGCCGCCCGAGGACGGCAAAGGAATTGGACGTCGAACCCATTTAGAAGGAGGCAGTTTCAGGGGCGTGCCATCCGGCTTGTGTTTGGGCGATATCCGAGAGGTCAATGCCAGAGCGGGCGTAGACTGAGGATCGCGGACTGGGGCCTCCTGGAGCCTGCGATGAATGACGTACTCATAAGATCTTGGGCTCGGGGAATCGTGAGGGTTTCCTCAAGGTTTCCTGGTTCGCCGTGGTACTGCAGCTCGTGGCTCATGGTGAGAGCAAGGCAGCGTTGGTGCTTTCCAGGGCATTGATCCGCGCCACAGCATCCGCCGGATCAGATGGTCGGGCCGCAGGATTTGCGTCAGTGGACACCTTGTCTCACGTAAGACAGCGACTTTTTTGCTTACGGCAACCCCTCTTAGGTCCGCTGTCTTAGATGAGAAAATCGCACCTCTCGCTTCAAGATAATCGTGGTGAAGCAAGAATCGCAAGATCGCCCTCTCGCGCGACGTTAAGATCTCATCAGTGTCTGTGTGTTATATCAGACCCTTGATCAGACCTGGAAGCTTAGGTGTGCGAGAAATATACGTTGATAGTTGACACGATGCGTATGCCACAATTTATGCGTCCCCTGCGACCAGTCGAAAATCTGGCAGTCTTTGGTGAAATACCGACAAGCCTTGCAACCGGAGCAACGTTTGAATTCTGTCTTCACGGCAATTTTGCAACACTAAAAAATGGTTCAATCTCACTGGATGACAACGCTGGTGAAACTACCTTCGGATTATCGCAACCTCTTTAAGACACTCCGATTCGGTCGTCGAAACGCTTCATGATCTTGAGCCGATACGAGACTATTTCAGCAAAAGCGGACCAGTCTTCGAAGATGAGTGAGCGGCGGAAAGCCCTGGAGGCCGTCAACCCATTGTGAGCATCATGTAATGCTTCTGAGATCCCAGACAGCACGGTATAGTACACACTGGAGGGGGCGAGGATTTGGTCCAGGATAACCCTGACATGCTGCCATGCTGGTCCAGAAGCCGCCGCTACCCACCCTCAATGATGGCATGAAAGAATCCGTGTGTCGCAGCGACGGGGATCTGATGATATCCGCCCGGCGAGAGAAATACTGAGGCGAGAATCAGTAAGATTGTCTCCAAGGCGGATGTCGGATCGGGGGTCGTCGTTTGAGTGAGGGCGGATACGGAATGGTAAGGGATTCAACCACACCTCGAGACGCCAACGCCGCGCAAAGAGGTGGAAGATGTGCGCTCAGTTCCGGGTCCACGCCGTCAATCTCCACACAAAACGGAGGACGCCGTATAGGAGGTCGTAATTCAAAGGCGACAGCGGGTTTGTGCCGGAAAAAGCGACGAGGTAGATGGGGTCAACAAGTGAAGCCAGAGCGTCCCAGCTGCCTCTTACGCCCTCAGTCAATCCCTCGAGGCAATGGACTAGGTTTCCCACGTCCTGTAAGAATGCGAAGACGCACTGCAGCCCGTCCGCTTGCCGGTACGAATCCTCGACTTTGAGTAGCAATTTCCACGCATGAGCCAAGACGGCGAGGAATCCGGGGGTGGTGATCATCAGCGCAGCGGAACGTTTGCTGAGCAGGACAAAATCGATGCATAGCTGAGATCCGCAGAATTCAGGCATACTGGGCAAGTAGTCTTCGAACGTCAGAAGAAACTGCAACCAGGCAAATCCTCAATATAGTAGGTGTGACCGCGCGGCAGCGGGAATTCCCAGCTCGCAAATCGCCCCAAGTGCCTGCCTAGCGGCGTGAACGGTAATCCATGACGATGGCGTTTCGAGGTCCTTGGACGCCGGGATACGAGTCGGATCAAGAAAGGCGAAAAAAAACAGGCAGAAATCGAACAAGCTCGGCCCTGGAGTTTTTCGCTGTGTTGTTTAAAATGTCCAGCTGGCTAGAGCTGGCTCAAGCGGTCGATGGAATTGCGATGGAACAATCTGGGGCACATGCAGCCTGTGCGACTCTCTGGAACCGTGCCAGTGGGAGTGTATAACAAGGGAACCGACATTTCCTCGGGTTGAAAGAGGCAGTCGCTCGAGCGCGCTCGGTCGTAGTTAACGAGGGATGCCCACCATGATTGGCAGCGGGCTTTTGGAAAACAAAATTACGGCATACACTGCCGTACATCAGCTGTTCTCTCGCGGCGGCGATCAGTCCGAAGACGCGTCATCGGACGACGACGTGGACGACCGCGACGTCGATTTTTCGGAAAACGACAGCCTGGACTCTGTCAGGACCCACGGCAACTTCAGCTGCGTAAAACCCAATTTCGTCCAACCGATGTGATCGTGCCAGGATGCATGTACAGCGTGTGGCTTTCGATAGCCATGTTAACCGATGGGCATGCCTCCGCGCCTCCCGAGGCACCAGCCTCTTGCGCCGACGATCCCGATACGTTAACTGTTCGTCCCCCCCGTCTTCCCTGTGAAAATCCCCCTCTCATCACGCGTCGACAGGACTTCGGAGCCTGCATCTGCCTCGGGCGCCTTGCCCTCCCTCCGTCCCTGGCGGCGCTGCGTCTCAGAACAGCACCGGATTGGGTTAGACGGTTCGGGGTGGATGATTCGTAGCAGCACCGCATCGTGCTGGCGCTCGAGACGCAGCTGCCTGCCCTGCGCGAACTGGACTTTGGGGAGGGTAGCGTCTGGTGGCGGTACCGCGATACGTGGACGGAGTTGTGCGTATTGTATTTATTTATGTCATCTCCCGCGCCGTATGTGCTCACTGGGCATCCCATCGCAACAGCTCAGGGGCCAAGATCGCTTCGCGTGCACTCTGCCACGGCCAGGGCAGCACCGGAAAAGTCGCAAATCACCTCTAGATCTAGGAGTGCGAAGCTGGGCGAGAGAAAATAGACTTTCTGGACCAATTCTGTCATGAACACGAGACTAACGATTGGCGATTTTGCTCAGTGTTTTTTTTTCCCACCCATAATGCCCAGGTCTCCAAATCGCTTTCTGCTCGGACCAATCGTCCGTTCGGAGCCGGACTTTCAATTCGTTCAACCCATACTTAACCGAAGGATTTGGTATCCAAAGCGATTCGCCACTGACTCCGAACAATTTTTTTCCTTCTTGTTTTACAGTTTGAATTTTGATCTCAAATTCCGCCAGGCAACAAAGTGAGTGAATTATGGATGTCGTATTTCATTAGTCTCTGTTACAGAACCGATATACAGATGACGATCAAGATGTATCTGTATATGGTCTGTTAGTAAACACAACCATCTTGTTGGCCGACCAATCAATTTTTTGCGGCCTTGTTCTGGGACGCCTTCTGGGGCTATAATTCCGAGAATATTTGAGCACATAGAATGCATTCCAACGAATCAAAACTTTGGAGAGGTGGAGCTGGAGTGATTCACAAACGCAATGTTTGTGCTATTGGAGACCGAAAATGACTAAGCTGGCCAAAAGCCATTACAAATCGCTCCTTTTATGGAAGCGGATGGCGGTCCGAAGGCCGCTCGGCTTTACATCGGAAGTTATCGGTCTGATATGATCTTTTCTTAAGTACAACGTGTTTTGCATGAGGCGTACACATGTTTATTTTGCTTTTACTTTCCCTCCGTCCAACCGCTTTGCATTTTTTTTTTTGCTTGTCCTCCTTCCGAATGGATGATATAAATTCAGAACGAGCCAGGGTCATTCCTGACGATGATCAACCTAACGAACGGCATAGAATTAAAGTGAAACAGCTCTACCCCAGTGAGAAAGGCGTCGAGCCGGAACAAGGCAGAAAGAGGAAGATCGAGTCATCAAATGGTCAATCAACAACCCATCAAATTTTATCGAGCGAGTTGGAGGCCTCATCGGATTTCTCATAAATTTCACTCCCGTATCGTCTGGTATTGTACGACTTTTCCCCATCATATTTTTCCGCAGCAGCAAACGTCGAAATATTTTGGCACACGTGGCCGCTTTCAAGTTGGTTGATCTTTGTCTCCTCCATCATGTCTTCTCCCACCAAGCGCACGGGCACATCCTCTCTTCATCTGCATAATTTCACCAAGTCCGGTCAACGCTTCCCCTTCAAAGCCATACCGCCCCCCTGCAATGTTGAAACTGCAGTTCCAACAATGCACTGCCATCGCAGAACCCTCGAGCTTTCTTGCCGCAACAGGGATAAGTAAATCCTCATTCAGAACTCTCGACTAATAATATTCTTAGCCGGCCCATCTCACGCTTCCGGCAGCAAGTCCAGCCAGAAACGTAAGGCTAGTGAAGAGCCCGAGGGCAGTGCTCCCAAATGTGTCGATGGTAGGTGCTCTTTGAATTTTACTCAGCAAGTTCCGATGTTGACAATATTTCTCTAGCGTCCGGAGGTAAGGATAGCGGTAGTTCATTGAACCAGTGATTGACCGATAGCGAACCCTCACCAATTGTACTTGTATTCCAAACTTTTGATACAAAATATACACGTTTGTGACCTGCCGCTCGTCGGCCTATTACAATCATGATATTGAATGAGTTTGTGAACATGGCTTTAGGTAAGCAATTTATGAGTTGATGCTGCTTTGAGATATTGGCCAGGTAGAATGCTTAATTGTCGGTGTATGATATTGTCCATTCCAGTTCAGGAACCCCTACAAATATTTCGAGATATATTCCGGCTGCATTGCATGCAGTATGAAGGAAAGAACGCGAACTAGCACAGCCACACTTTTATGTAATTTGATGGTCTGCCAACAAGCGCCCGCTGTTTACTATCAGATTAGTATTTCATTTCCTTGAGACGCTTTCTGGGGCTGCCTCATCCTCTTTTGGGCCTCCTCGCGACCTGTTTGAGTCAAACTGGAGCAACTAGAGTACATGCGAGTGGTGGCGCAATGAATCGGAGCTGGATGGCGCCCCCCGACATGAACACATCGCGACACAGCGGGCTGTTATGCCCGCCCCTTACCGGCTGGCTGTGCGCCTACCTCTTCCGCCCGAGGCGTCGTCGCTCTCGGTTGGCTGAGCCTACGCATAGCCCCGCGGCGGAGCTGCCAATGTGGAGAGTGAATACGAAGATGGAGGTAAGTATCGGTACCGACCAGTTGTGGTATATATAACGCACTCCGTCGCAACTAATGGCCCACCAGCTCAGTCAGTATGACGATACTGATGGGTAGCTTGGTGGAATCAGAATGCGAATGGAAGCACAAGGAGATAAACCCAAACCCTAATTAATATTAACCGTCCATCCACATAACCTGTGTTGCAGCTTAACCGTCATCCCCTGAACGCACCACGCGTGGGATTCTAAAAGTCCGAAAGACAGTAGGACCCTCGTAACATGCACTTTTGCAACTACCCCGAAGGATCTTCATTAAACCGCGAAGAACGACGAGTAAATTCAAATTCAAAGACCTTATAGAAAGGATTTCACTGGCAATTCGGCTTTCATTTCGGTCTTTGCATGGGGCCCGATGTGGACCTACATGACCTGGTAGACTGACGTGGATCAGTCGTGGATCCTATCATTTTAGGGTGATCCGTCTAGCCGTCGGCGATGACTGCATTCGACAACATCGGACTCCGGCATCACCTGAATCACGCCAAGCCCCCGTGAGACAAATTGAAAGAGAGCTTTATCAATATAGAATGTCTGGGACTGACGTTTCTACAACTACCTCAAAGGGCTGAGGACTTCCAAGGTCAAATACTTGCAACAAATTCTTCAGCTCATTGATCACGGCCATTCGGTCTATAGAGCTAAACGATCCGACCTGGACTGACGCCGTCTGACGAGGAGAAGTCGTAGATCCTCGTAGGATGATATTCACAGATTCGCGGCCCTCAATGTATGTGAACAAGGGGTGGCATCAGAAGTTGAACTTCGGTACATCAGACCGCATCAGAACGGCATCACAGCCAAACCCCGCCGCCAAGACCGAAACTCCTTAACAAATAACCGCCCTCCCGACCGTCGTCGCATTTCCTGCTTCACCGGCACCTCGCCAGCCACATATCGCGTACTCGCTCGGGAGGTATCAGTTTCGCTTTGGCATCATTAAACGCTTCTGCCCGTGCGGCCGTGAAACACCATGCATACTCAGAAATAAACAGGTTAGAAGCCAAGAGGCAGATACCGTTCATGTTATTTCGCTGAAGAGTATTCTGAAGTGCGGTGCCGATGAAAGCAGATAGATGAACCGACTTCGATTCAAACGCTGACGCTGGATTGGGTGGGCTTGAGGTACCCATACTTCAGTGGTAGAGGGTAATCCGAACCGCAATAAGATTGTAACAGAATTGCTATAATTTTGCGAAACAGGGCCTATATACATAATGGATTCTGGGCGGGTCACTGCCTTCAGATCTACGGCTATCCAGTTGTATAACCCGATGCCTCGACACTAAATGACTGGTGGGAGCATTGGTACAGAATATAGCGTCAACCGCACATCCGTGTAGCCGACTTGTACGAAAGCAACTACCTCTGCGGTTCTCGGACAGAGCACACTGCCCCGAATGTAGAACCGAATCACATAACTAACGAATTTGTACAACTCAGCGCCGTGAAACTACCCTACCTCGAACCGCCAATGTGTCTTGTAGGATGCATATCGCACCCTCTGTATTGATCCACCTCCATACGGCCAGGTTGTAGTCGCCGTCGTCTTGGAGCTTTCAGCATCGAGTGAGTGCATTTAAGAAGAGGTACCCGAAGTTGTTGAACTCATCTACCAGCCTCCGACTAGACCCGCCCACCGCCATTAAATCGAGATGAACCCATATGCACAGTGGGGAAACACCGGGAATGCCAACGCGGCCTCTGGAAGCACGGTCCCTCAGCCCTCGATTTTCGGCGCGTTGCCGTTCGTGACACCAAGCCCGCTTCCGATGTTCGTCTCGTTCCGGTTCACCTCGTTCAGCCCGAGCATCCTCAACTCGACGGTCATGGGCCCGCATGGGCAGACGTACTTCCGCGTCAGTACCGACATCCCGACGCCCGGATTCACGGTCATCACGAATGCGGCGAACCAGCCCACGGTCATCATCGAGTGGGCAAGGCATCCGGTGCTCGAGATACGGGGTATTGTGCCCAAGCAGCAGAGCTCGCAGTGGTTGGCGCTGGCGCCAGAGAAGCGGTGCGTGTGTGATCTTCTAATATTTGAAGCAGCAATTAAAGAATTCAACCCGCCAGATACCGAACCATGACTGTGAAGAAAAAGACTTTCGTTTGGGCGCCAGATGGCGAGTCCATTTGCGTGCGTGTTTCAGCTAGTCTCCACCGCTGCGTAACTCACACCTTTCAGCTTTATTCTCCCGGTCTGGGAGCACCGCAAACACACGCGCGGGTGACTCGTGAGGAAGGCGCTGTAGCGGTTGATATCACATCCGATGCGATACAAATGGGACTTCTGGACGTCTGTGTGGCAGCCGCTCTTCTACTACAATGTGGTCGCAAGATTGACTGAGGAGCGGACAACCAAACGCCAAAATACTGTAAAGCATGATAATCTTAGATGAGAGGGGCAATTTTGTGTTGTATTTTATGTTCTACATTGCAGCGCAATTGCGCAAGTTGCCTCATAGATATTTAATTTATATACGAATAAAACTACTGCAACTAAAATATAGATGATCAAAGGATGCGACGAGAGTTACGGACCGGGATCTGCGTACTAGATCACTGTCTCACAGTTCATCCTCCATCCGTACATGTACGCAGAGAACGAGCGCGACCGCATCACAAGCTGTGGTCGCGTGTAGGGCGGGGGGCTGTACTGGATCCCCGCCTAAATCGATTTCTTGCCGGCTTTTGCGTGTGTTTCAACTTGGAACGACTTGGCATCAGTGGGGGCAGTGCGCATACGATGCGAGCCGCGAAGGAGTGCCTCGTCCTCTTCCCCAGCGTGCAGCCTGCCATCCAGTTGTACGGAAAGGCGATGAATAGACTTGGGCCGTCTGAGGAGCTTCTGCCGCCAAGGGTTGGAAAGCGGCCATCGAGGAACGAGGGGGCGCCACCAGGGCTGGTTCTGTTCCCGCCAACCTGAATGGATATCTACATCCACCACATCCATTTTGAGTACTGTTAGCTAGATCGCAACTGGCAAACAACGTACCTGCCGCGGAGACGGAGTCGGGAACGCACGGACAGCATGTGCCGCAGTGAGCGGAAGAAGAGTGAGCAAGAACATGGTACCTGTCGAATCTCGATTCGTGGGCCTCCGAGTCCTACATGAAATCAAACATCTCGAGCGCTTTGTCCGAGAATCGGAACACCTCCAGAGGCTCTCCGTTTCCTGGAACTGGCTCAGCATGTCTCCCCGCGGCTTCCGTTTTTTCCTTTTTCGGAATGACAAGGTTAGTGTTTTGATCGGAGATTGCCGTGTACCTCTTGACTTATGACTCCATCTCGAAAGTTATCGTGAGTCGCCCTGACTCACAGAGTCTTTTGGCTCAGCATTTAAACACCTCTCTCGACTGAGCTGCCCCTACAATTCTCACAGTACCCGCCTGCATATTGAAGATGGCGTCAACGTCACAAAATAATAGCGACGCCGAGCAGACAGAGTCTCAGACTCAAGTTCAATCTGAGTCCCCCATCCCCATCCTCGTCCTTTCCCGGTCTATCATTCGCCCCTACCACGTCCTTGACGCCCCTTCTATTGCCCGCGAAGCCAACAACCCCCTGATAGCGCAATGGATGCGCAACCTCTTCCCCCACCCCTACACCCTCTCAGACGCCGAGTCCTGGATTCCCATCGCCACCACAAGGCTCCCTCTGCGTAACTTCGCCATTACCTGCCCCGACGGCACCTACGTCGGAGGCATCGGCTTGAAGCCGCTCGCGGACGTCGAATCGCGCACGATGGAGATCGGGTACTGGATGGGCGAAGCGCACTGGGGCGCGGGCATCATGACCGAGGCTGTGGTTGCCTTCAGCAGGTGGTCGTTTGAGACGATTCCTGAGCTGCTGAGGTTGGAGGCTGGCGTCTTTGGCGGTAATGAGGGCAGCATGGCGGTCCTGCGCAAGGCCGGGTATACATTTGAGGGACGGAGGCGCAATGCGGTGTTCAAGAACGGGAAGGTGTTGGATATTCATATGTTTGCGTTGCTGAGGGAAGAATGTCTTGGGTCGCAGGGATGAACGGCCAAAACGACGGGGTTGATTTTTTCCCCCTTTTTTTCGCATCTACAGTGTTCCCATATTTTTATGATCACGACTTTCTCATTGTCATCGATGCTACGATACGTACAGACCAAGCAGCTGAATAGCGAGCCAACGGACCTTGATGTTGAAATTGCCCAGCATTACCAATATCCTAGTCTCTTGCACTGACTTCCCACTCGCAACCTCGTTCTGAACCAATATCCCAAACGTCCGGAATTGTCGGCTGTGGACCGCTTGCCAAGCTGCGTACACATATTTCGTATGCGCACCGAGCGCAAAAATATAAATATTTAACGCGCGGATCATAGAACCCTACCCTCCTCTTTCAATTCGTCTCCGCCATCATTCACTAAAATGTGCACTCTTCTCATTACCGGTGCTAACCAAGGTCAGTCACTTCCTATAAGGGTATGACTTGAATATATAGCTTGACCTCGGCAAAAAAAAAAAAAAAAAAAACAGGGATTGGATTACAAACCGTGCGCCATGTAGCCATCACCCCGAATGTGCTTGTCTTCATGGGTCAATGGATTTGGTAAAGCACACCAACTACATGAATTATAATCAACTTTCCTTGCAGGCTCGCGTAAACTTATGGCGGCGGAAGACGCAAAAGCGAGTATTGAATCTGATATCCACCCGACATTTGCCGTGGTCCCGGCCCAACTCGACATCACGGACGACGGACGACAGCTCCATCAGTGCGGCCCCGCGATCGTCGAACACCTCAAGTCCAAAAGTCTTGCCGGTCTGGACGTACTCGTCAATAAGTCCGTCTTTCTTGCCCGAATCATGACCTTCCCCCGCTAACACGTACCCCCCACTGCAGCGCAGCCGTCATCACCCACTTGTTCCAGGAGGTATACGCCGTCAACGTGTTTGGAACAGTCGCCGTGACCGAGAGCATGAGGCCGTTACTCAACCGCGGGGGCACGATCGTTGATGTCTGGTCCGCCATCAGGTCGCTTGCCCTCTTGTTGAAAACCCCGGGCATCCCGGGCATGCCGGAATACAGTTCAAGCAAGACAGCGCTGAAGAATCTCACAGTGCAGTGGGCGAAGAAGAATGGCTCGGGGACTCGGGTGGTGTCGATATGCCCAGGGGCATTTTTCTGCATCTTCTTCTGCCTCAAAGAACCTGGGTCCTGGTCAACTCGAGCAACATGATCAAGTCAGAAAGAATTAAAGTACCAGAAGAATGAGCGCCGGGCTCCGATTCGGTGTCGTCCGCGAGACCGATGTATCCCGCGTACGGGGCATCTCCGCGAACACTGGGACAAAGGTTGCTTGGGCGGGAAATGTTTGTTAGGACCAGAAAAGTGGAGCGCGGATCCCGAGAATTCAGGAGTAGGACGGCAGAAGGTAAACCAGCCGGTTATAGGAAAGAGAAATCCGGCCAACAAAGCATGAAGAGGACCACGACTAGGCCGACTCGATCGCAGCGCAGACCAACTTTTCGCCGTCGAGTCCATATACTTAGCACGGTGGTGTTTGGAGATAAGAGGTGACGGATTGCGCACTGAGCCGTGTGTCCCGAGCGAGCTGCATTAAACTGCGCTGAGATTGCTCCGCACGGCATTTGATGCGCAGCACGCTACTAAGATGCTCCACCAGGACACTGGTATCTTGCTATAGATGCGAATCATGACTTCGGTACGATCTTCCGAGCAAGAGGGCGAATTATGAAAGAATCTGGTGTCCTGGAATTCGCAGAGCTCAAGGATACGAGTTAGCCCGAGACCAATGCAATTGCATTATTCACCCAGGAGATGCATGATATTCGTACATACTAATAGCGGCGAATAGCCTCTGCAAATAAGATATGGGATCAAGTCCACAAGTCCGTCCCTGTGACGGTGCTTCTAGGCCAGGCTAAGCTGAGTCGCCCTTTGTAGGGATGCACAGATGCTATGAAAAAAATTGTCGTTATTGCGCGACAAAACATGAGCGAAATCCACAGGACGTACGTTTTTGGTTTCTGCATGGGAGCGCTTATGAACCTGCGTGCGGCAGTTCCAACCACACCTGAGAGGGGGAGTATCAACGGGGCCGGCGCGGATTTAGTTTCACACTCACCAGCAGTCTTCCGGGGGCATCCACCCTCCTACCAACGTGCACATATATCAACCAATCCTACGCCGACGGAAGAGAATAGGCAGAAAACGCACCCTTGATCCGTTCCTCGAGGATCCAAATCCACAGATGCTCCTCCAAGAACTTGGTGAAACACATGAAGCAATACGAGTCAGTCTGATCCCAATTATCGAACGCCGGCGCCGTATGTGTTTTGAGTGCGAATAGGTCGCCGAGGAAGGGGCCTAGGGCGTCGGAGTTGACGAGGTGCGCGGTGGCTGCATAGAAGGGCTGGGCGACGGTTTGGTTGAGCTTTAAATTCTTTTTGAGAAGGTTGGTGAGGATGATTGGAATGCGGTCCCAGTCTGCGTATGGTGTAAAAGGGTGCACAAGGCGAAGGAAAAAGGCAGCTTGCTCACTGGCTGCAGTGTAGAGTTTGAGCCCGCCGGGGGTAGCACAATGCGAGCCTGGAGAACGATCATCAGAGCCGGACGGGATCACATTATACGGAAGTACGCACAGGTGTCGTTCGCACCGTTGACTTGATCTAGAATCCACATGGATGCGGGGTCATCCTCCTTTGGCGGCGTGATGTTGCGTGCAGTCCAAATATTTTTAAGCGGGAGGGAGAGGTACCCCACAAAGAGGGGAATTTCCTCGTCGTCCTCGAAGAACATCAAGTCGATATCGTCTTCGAGAACGTGGTAGGAACGATCTTGCCAAGCCCGCAAGGCACCGGAAGGGCCGGTAGAAAGAAGGGCTTCAGTGACATTTGATTCTCAAAGTACGTCGTCAGTAACAAAGACGCAGAGTGGGAGGACAGCGTACGAGCGTTGGTAACGCTGTCGAAAATGCTGCAAAGGAATTTCACAGCGGAATGTAACTCCCGGAGATCGTCTGTGGGGTACTCGCTGAGTATGGCCGTGCGTTGCTTCCGGATCTTGTCGAGAAGCTCCTCGTCGTCGGGGTCTATCTCCTCCTGCGAGTAGCGATTGCCTGGGAACAGGTGGCAATACAGCATGATACGGTACATCGCGCGCCGGAAGCGCCATGATTCCTGCGAGGTCAAGACGCTCGTTTTCAACGTGCGATCTTTGTTTCTGCGTGGGTGTTAGATCAGACATGGGTGGCGATGGGAGGGCACGCACGTTAGGCTATAGATGTCCTCGAGAACCGCAATCACTCGAGAGTTCTCCTGCAGAGTTGTCTTTTCTGCTGCTGTGATCACAGTGGGATCGTGGTCCTCAGGGCAAGCCTCGGCCATCGTAGACGGGTCGCCGTCCGAAGTGTACCCATCGTACGGGTATCTCACCACCCGCAATGCTTGTGGAAGAGCTGGACCAACTATATTGTATGCCACACTTCGAGTAATTGACTGCATTGGAGGTTAACCGCTGGAAACGTACTCTGAATCGGGCTTGCCTTTGGGTGGGCCTGGAACACGCGGTGAAATGCCTTGGACACCAGGATGGTGGACTGCAGAGTACCAAAGGTGGGACAGAATGTCATGATACGGTCGAGGATGTCATCATCCAGCCGCAGGCCATTGTAGGAGCCCATTGACATGGAGGTCAGGAGAAGGCGATCGTACATGTAGTATACCGTAATGCGTCACGACCAACACGGTCACGTGAACAGACTGCTTCGCGTCTGTTCGGGCCGCGAGGAGTCGACCGAAGGTCGGCGACGAGCGGCGTCTTCAGGACCACTCTGCTCCTGGTGTAACATTGCAGTAAAATTCAAAAAACATACATTCAAATGACTGCGACCAATTTTCTAATAAGAGAACGCAGCTGTTTGTGCCCCGCCGGCGGGCCGCCGCTTGCCGGCGTCTTACAATCATATCGAACACGAACACGTGACCATTCGTGCGTCAAGCTAAAAAGTTAAAACGCGCTCGAAATAATCGTAATTAGACATATATTGGCCGTAAGAGGCTGTAATATAAATGTAGGCATGAAGAGCAAGTATCAAGAGTCTAAAGGTACCGGTGTTCATAACAGATGGGTTTTTGGCAGAGCGCGGCCTTGGCGCGGCCCAGAATCCAAACAGCCAGAATGGGACCCAAAACCTTTTTAACAAGAGCCAAACGAGCACATTTATCTACAGCACGGCCATCGGACCTGGACCCAATCAACTCATCTTCCTCAACAGATGTTGGTCAGCATATCATCTTCACCAGACGCGTCACTCACCTTTGCCATGCAGTCGTTGATATTGTTACTGGTCCTGTTCACGTTGTTGGGTTTTAAGGCTAGTGGTTGACTTGTACGTGTCCATCAACTCGGGGAATACCTGGGTTGCGCGGTCAGGGAAGGACTCAAGGAATCCCCGCCACTTGGCCCTGCAGCCGGCGCACAGCTCGACACCACCGAATCGGTGTGTGATCTCTGCGCCATACGAGGCACGGTAGCGGCACGTGTCGCAAACCCCGTCGCCGCCCGTCTCAAGTAATTCATCGAGACCCCGAAACATGAGCTCTTCGCTGCGGGCGAGGACGTCCTTGTAGCGCTGGATGTCCTCTTCTCTGACGTCCTTCATCTTGTTGGCATCGACGCGGTTCCAGAGCTTGAAGTTGACACGGGTCTGCGTGATGACCTGGTTCGTTTCGGGCTTCCCGATGGTCAAATCCTCCTCAACGAAACGGTAGCGACGCATCATCATGTGAATCGGCCCGCCGAAAAAGCGCACAAAGTTGTTGACCACCTGCATCTTGCGCTGGCGTGCCCAGGCGACGTCGAGGGCCCAGAGGACCTCGCGGCACTGCCGAAACGCCTTTACACGCAGGTCTTCCGGCATGTATGCGAAAGTGCTGTTGGTTTCGCCCTCGGAGCGGTGCTTGTAAAAGGCCACGGCGTCGTAGAGCGTGATCCCAATTTCGCCGAGCATGTCGAATTGCTCCTCGGAGAGCCACACGTCATCCAGATCATTGCACGCCAGCGCAGCTGCGATCGTAAAACGCGCCAGTGCATCGCAGTCGCGCATGCGGAACCATTGCTTAGGCGAGTGCGCCAGAGAGTTGACGTAGCGGCGGAAAAGCTCGCTGTCACGTCGGTTGCTGGCTTTGTCGGCCGTGATGAGGAGGAAGGTACGGTATTCGCGCGCCATATCTGCGTGGCAGGGCGTACCCTCGAAAAGTGTAGCAAGGGTGTTCGATAGGGAGTAGCCCAGTATTATGTCGCCCGCGGTCACATCCACCATACTCCCCATGAACTCCGCAATAGTTCCCATCACAATAATGCGCATGAAGGCAATATAACGATCCCAGTTGGTGTATTGTGGGATCACGCACCGCGCGTACTCCCACGCACAGGCAAAAATCTCGCACTTGACTTCATCGGGCAGGTTGACGTCCTTTAAGTCATTGGCGATGTCGGGAGGGTAGTACCAAGCGTCGCACCCTCGGGATGATGCTGTTGTCTTTATGTTGCCGTTGGTAGTGGGGTGGTGCATCCTAGTGAAAAGCGCAGATCGGGTGTACGATATTCTAAACCAGCGACGAGCCCTGATTGGTAAATGACGATGCAGTTCAAAACGTGGAAGGGAGGGAGCTGACCTAAAATAATTCAGGAAACGAAACCAGGGAGAGCGCCCGAGAAGCCGTGAAATGAACAGGGAGTCAGAGAAGGCTGTTCCTAAGTCGAACCCAGCTGTTGGGGAAGACCACGTCGATCGTCTAAGGAGGCATGAATGAACGAGGGTATGATTTATGCTGTTCCCTAGGATCCGCGCCCTAAGGGGAAGTGGGAAGCAAATAAATTGACACTCATTGCAATATATATTAGTGTTGTCATCCGTGTGAGTTTCGACCCAGCCATCGAGCTGATGAACTCGATGGGTGAAGTCCAGTTGTGGTTGCCTAGACACGGCGCAGCCGAAGCCCGTTGATGTGCGCGCCTACTGCCTAGACTTGGCCAGACCTCGGCAGTTGAGTCGGCCCAGTCGGCCCAGTCTGCTCGGCATATTTTGTGCGAGACCGTCCTGGTCTGTGGGCTTATTCACCACTGGGCTCTGGGAGTGCATTATGCATTCATTCTGGTCGCGGATGGCCCACGACTTCTGAAGTTTAGCCCTAAGGGTCATGTTAACTGTGTGCAAGCTTGGCAGCCATCTTGACCAACGCACCGAAGAGATGTGGAGATTGTACTAACCGAATTTGAGGCAACTCGACCCGTGACCAGTCTAAATCTCCTGACATTGGGCCTTCTGACGTGCAGCTACCTCAGACAATCTACCACGTATAAATGGGGCCAGATTTCCGATATTCGGTCCGCAATCTTTGGTCTTGCTTTGGTCCTTTTTTCCGCTCCTCGAACCCCTCAACTACGCGGATCATCAAGTTTCTGGGGTTACATTAACGTTCTGAAGCTGTGATTGTGCCCTCCGAAGTCTCACTGTGCCGTTCTGGTTTGCTCTAGATCCTTGCGGGGAGGGAAATTCTCGCAATGTTGCTCGCCACGCCGCCTTTTTCCCGCTCGTTCTCTGCCGTTATTCATTGCTAGGTTCAAACCAACTATTTCCAATTATCCCTGCTGACACCATTCAACATTGTATCTCAGTGTCGGATTTTATTCTCCGCAGCGAACAGGATGTCCCAGGTTCTACAGTTTCAAGAGCTCCGTGTTTCTGTGACGCATTGTTTAGGCCCTCCCTCGAGCTGCTCCCTCTTCTCACGGGAGATTGCGTCAAAACCTTGGAACAAATGATCCCAGGGGTAAGCTGGTCCGGGATAGCGGATTTGAGGGCCAAAACCGATCAGAAAATAACGGATTTGAGGACCATTTGCAATCATGTTCGCAGACCTACCTATACTGAGCTTCTAGGGCCCAGGCAAACTGATCCGGAAAAGCGGATTTCAGGCCCTGTAGGGGCTATGTTTAACGACCCTACCTACATTAGGGGGTTTCAAAGTTAAAATTCGGAGCCCAACTTGAGCTCCAACTTGAGCTCCAACTCGCGTTCCAACTTGCAAAGTTGGAGGTCAAGTTGGAACCCAAAATCCAAGTTGGAGGTCAAGTCGAGCACAAGAGCTCGACTTGACGTCCAACTTGACGTCCAACTTGATGGCCAACTTCGTCTCCAACTTCGGCTAATTCGGATCTCCCGCCTGCATCATCTCGGTTATGGTACGCGATGCCTCGACTTCCGAAGTTGTGCGTGCACACGTCTGCTTAGGTGTTTCACAGACAAAGGCCCAACTTGGGCTCCCGACTCCGTAAGTTGGAGGTCAAGTTGAAGGTCAAGTTGGGCCTCAAGTTCGACGCCGAGTTTTAACTTTGAAACCCCCTATTGAGATTCCCAGGGCCGATACCTACAATATGCGACGGCTCCCAACAGTTCGCCGTAAGGTCGGCTAAGCTCCAGTATCAACGCAAACACCTTCTGGTGAATAGGATTCCTGACATTCCGGCTGCTGTGAACGCGGTCATGCGTATATGTGGCTCTTTGTCTCGCGGTGGTATTCATGCACTATACTCACCGTGCCGTTGAAAATTTGCAACACACATACGAGAGGACTGTTTGATTAGGAGTGCGATTGTTCTACTACACAACGAGTTCTACAAATTTAAAGAGAGATTCCGCAAGAATCGGTGGGACTCAAGACTGCCTAGCGTCTCCCCACAGAAATGACTTCCAGCCACTAAATTTCACTTATATTCTTCCAGTTGGTTGATGATGATGGAGAATCGGTTCCTCCGCTGAGATGAGATCAGACTGGAATCTGCGCCCGATCTTATGCTGACGCTGTTTCAGGCTCTCGCTATGCGATCCCGCATACGGCCAGGGCCTTCAGGCCGCAGCGGTGTTATTTCAATCTTGAGGCCCATTACTGCTCATAATTCCAACACTACAGCACGCCCAGCGGTTATCGACAACGGTCGCCAAGTAACTGAAGGACATGGGACTCAACACTAGCTCCCCGGAACAGCGGCAAAGTAGGCGGAGTTTCTTTTCGAACAAAAACTCAGATCGCGCGTACGTACCCTGTTCTTGCCCATGTGGGCGAAGGGTATTATTTACGTGCCGCGCTTGTGAGTGTCAGGTTCAAGCCATCGATACCCTGCGTCCTTTCAACTATGTCCGTAAAATGGCCCTCAGTTTCAGTGGATATTTAGCCACGTTGTGGTTATATAGCCAGGTTAAATGAAGAACCAGGGACCGGCGTGTGGACAAAAGATAACGAACCAGACAGAATATGGGGTCCAACTTTGGCGAGTCTGCCGACCGTGAATTGTCACCAGACAATTGAAGATGGCCGTTTGGATCGGAGGATCCCGGTGAGCCGGGACGTGTTGTGCTTTTGCGAGACGGTTCCGAGAAAAACAAGATATACCAGATAGCGAGGGAAGCGAAGACAACATCGAATGAGTGAACACTGAAGAAGCCGTTCCACGAAACCCCAATACCAACCCAAATCATTCTGGCGTGACGAAGAACACGAGGGAAGTATGATCACTTCGGGGGCGGTGTCCTCGCACCTAATGGGCGGTAAGCCATGACGGCGAAATACGCAAGGCAAAGTGTTATACATATCGGAAGGCCCCCGACCTAGGCGGCGGCACAACCACCGAGGCGCTCGGACCCGCAGCGGTTCCGGGTGCAAGGAGCAGGTTCGCTGAACACAAATCCAGAACAAACGAATGCCGCCATTAGTATCGATATTAATCTGAGGGATAAAACAAGAGACGTACGGCGCCACTGTGCCCACGCAGGCAGCTCGGGTTCAGGCGCAGCCGGAGCGGGTGGAGGTGCAGGCGTTGGTGCGGCAGCGACGCGGAATTGTTTGCGCTGCGGGACATGGGGGGCATACACGGTGCGCCAGCCGCCAGGGGCGGGAGTGGGTGGCACGGCGGGGGCTTCAGAGGTTGCGGGCTCGGGTGGCGGCTTGAGTTGGGGGATTGCAATTAATATAGCGTCAGCGACGTAAGATATTGAGATACGAAACATGAGAAAAACGTACTGGCGGCGCCTAGCCAGGGGCATATACACCGTCTACGCTGTGCTTCGCCTTGCTCATTAGTTCGGCGATTTCACTATGCAGCAAGATCTCATTTTATATCAGCGGGCTGAAATCACTACAGAGGTGGGTTTCACATCCTTGAGTCTCTCCTTTTTACCGACCCCACTCATAGTTGCAAGATTCGCGACAACATCGCCACAAGCTTCGATACCACTTTTCAAATTTCTTATGGCTGCTCTCAGAATCGGCATTTTTTTTATGGAGCTGGTGATGCGTACAGCTATCCATGTTATCGCCACCCGAAAATGGTTCCTCACGCTTCCGTTGGGACTTTTGGGATTCGTGCCCATCGTCAACGTGACGGTCCCGAACCCGTCGATCTTTCCTGACGGCAGGTTGCTAGATTCCGCTCCCCCGTCTAGGTGTGTTTCTATACCAGCCTTCGCGTCTGATCTACCTTCATAGAATCGGTACATACTGTACTATTACGACCAAAGGTTCACTATTTTTGAAATTTTCACTCACCGAGATGACCGAAAATTTTTCTTTTGAATTAACGCGATTTTTAAACACATCAAAAAAATCTGGGTGTCACCGTCACCTGAGCCTTTGGTCGTAATAGTACAGTATATTCCATTCCAGCGGAATATTTTCCCTAAATTTGTTGTTTAGTCACCCTTCTCCCCATTTTCCGCGCCACTTTCGATGCAATAGCCGCTGTGGCCCTCGTTGTTTGGTTCAAGAAGGAAGCAATGTTCTTGCCCCGCCGATTAGTGTCTCACTTGATGCGTGAAGGTTTGAAGTTGCCTGACCCATGTTCGTTTAAACTGAATGTTGACCTTCAAGAATCCAAGACTTGATGTCTGGCGTATTAATCCCAGTCTCGCATTCTTCTTACACAACCACAGGATGATATTTTGCATCATCGCAATGGAGGCCGTGTTTTTCCAGGTACGTTCAACTTGCTCGCTTCTGTCCAACATCATTACGATCCGCATTAATGGAGATTCCTTCGGTGGGTGGTTGTTATTTCAATATGCGCAGCAGGCTCCGAAGTAGAGGTAGGCCCGCAACCACGCACGCAATTATATTGCCCCGTTTGTTGACTCGCATGTCCTTGTCAATTGTGGATTTCCGCTGCTAATTCCTAGGTCTCGAGCGCAAAAAACTTTCTCAGTCCAATATGATTCCACTAGAATCGGTTCCCTTTCCTTAAGTGGCATGATTATCCCAAGGGATCCCGAGTCACGTAGCTGAGACGAGATGCAGACATTTCGCAGTACAAGCCCTCCACTCAGGATCGAGCAGCCAAGTGAATGCAATAAAAAAACCTTTCCTTCTTCCTCATTTCAGGTATCAACCGAACCGTACCTTTGTCTCTCCTCACCAATCCTACGTTATAGGTTGAGGAAAATCGACATTCAAACTACCCACCTCCTTTCTCGCCACCCCAAGTTTGTCTTCGCGCTTTCTCTGCAAAACAACTGAGACCGATTTCCGCCAGGTTACTTCCATGTTCAATGAACAAGAAGGTTCGCAAACCTCCGCAATCTTCAGCCCACCATTGGAGGTGATTGTTGTCCTCCGCCCCAATTTCATACATGACACCATGTCTAGATGCCGGGCGCTGTTCATCTTCGGAATCCGAGTGTCCACAATGGCGGCGAAACAACTAGTGGGCGATGTGATTATTACAGGGATAATTTGGGGTCGTCGGAATCACCCCCAATAGCTCGACCGCTGACAGTCATTGAAAAGCGCAGGGCCGCCTCCGCCATCGGACGACTCGCCTTTGGGACAGCCGAGGAAGGCGGATTGGCGCCTTCGACTCGAGATTCGGAATCTCGGATTGGTGGAAATTAGCAAAGAGGTTTCGTACAGAACGTACGATATACAAGTCATATCACCAGCCCTACACAAACGGTTCATCAGACCCTTTCTCAAGCATTTCGTTGTTACACCCACAATTACCACAGCATTCAATGCATTTTCGGTGAATCTCTACAACATCCTCCGGTATCTCTAAGCGCTCAAACGCCTGAACCAAGCCATCCGCCCCATCCGCCACAGAAGCGCCCAATCGAACCACGCTATCCCTCACGAATGAGCTATTGCTCCGAAGTAGCATGATCCAAAACTTCGTCAGTTCGCCGTCCCGCAGAAGTATAACATGCAGTTGTATGCGTCCTCCGCTCTCGACTGTCCGCGCTACGCGGTCCAGCCACTCAGGTGCATTTTTACCCTCAAGGTCGGTGAGGTGCCGATCTCGACACGCCCATGCCTGTAGTCGAACATGGTCCACGCCGGGCAGTCGGGGTTGTCGCGCAGGATCGACACCTGGTCGAAGAGGATCTTTCTCCGCGCTTGGAGATAGTCGTGGTGCAGGAGGAAACCCAGGAACGCGCGGTCGCGGGAGGTGCGTTGAGGATCCCCAAAGATAATCGGGTGTTGAGGTCCTCTGGCCTTGGGATACGAACTGGATCGAGAAATGCGAAGAAGACGGACAGCAATCGAAGGAGGTTGGCTGTTGGGGTGCTTCTGATAATATGGTGGCCTTCTGATTCGTGTCTTTCAGCGAGCAATTTGGTGCGCATGCAGCCTTCGCCAGTTCCTTCAAATACTCTTCAGAACCGGCGTATCAAGAGCGAAATATATAATTAACTACTCGAGTGGATGCAGGCAAACGATTGAGGGCGGTTGGCAGAAGGGCATCGGGAATGTCGACCATGGCTGGAGAAGCTTCGGATGGAGACAGGTTTGAAGCGATCGTGGTAGGATTCAGAATGCAAGTCTGGGGCCGGGCTGTGGAGGTGCGAGGTGATCGTCACAAGCAACAAGAATCAAATGGCGAATTATGCGCATCATCAAGCGATTAGGGGTAAAAAAACCCGCCGTCCGATGTACGCATTGCAGAACAGTTTGGCATCTGACAGTACACCAGGCAGCTTGCGATAGACAACAAGGAGAAACTTGAGTGGGATTTGGTGCAAAACTTGGCATTTACCGGATGCCGCAACACTCAGAATTTTTTTCGAGATCGCCTACAGCGAGGGGAATTGGTGGAAGGCTCTCATTTTTGCGTGGATCCTCTCATGTGCACAAATCTCCCTTGGTTCAGCTTGGTCCATGGCGCTCGTAGTGTGTTGCTTAGACCAACGAAATGCCAAGGAGACAACGACACCATTCCCACCGAGTCATCCCTTGGTAGTGCGGTGAGAAAAGGAGAAAGAAAAGCAAGAGAGAGCAAGCTGGTGGTGTCACACGAGTGACGAAACCAGAAAAAAAAAGACAAGACGGCCGGCGGGACAAGAATAGTCGGGAACAATGCCATCTGATCCCGCCACTGATCCCTGTGTCTGGGCTCTCCTAGTCTGTAGTTTACCGCGCCACCAGTGATTGCTCGCCGACCTTATTACTAATCGTCGGAGTTTGATTCTCTTCTAAAAAACATTCAACACACACGGGCTCCTCTCTGCAGAATTTAAAATGGCAGAACACATTTTAAGTCATTTCTCCAGGTACCTGTCTGTTCAGAATCCTTCCATTGCTTCTCAATCTTGCAAACGGCGTTCACGGCTTTTCCCGCGTGCCGGGCCATCGAAATCCGGCATCGATTCTTTGACTCTACCATCACGACTCCGTGGGAGAGCTTGAAGTTTTCGACTAATAAACTTAAATGCAACCTCAAATGCCTCAATAACGCGTTCCTAAATCGTGTTCAGTGGCCGAGAAATTTAGTGGTCGGTTGATAAGGCGGCGGGCAATCAACTGATCAAGGTGATCAACAGACTAGAAACTACCGAGGAACGAGGTTCAACCGTTTGTAGCGTCTGTCTACGAGAGACTCGGGCTCTCCTGACTTGTTCCCGATCATCGCAACGATGTGCTCGCCTCGATCGTTAAAGAATGTGGTTGCACAGCAAGAGAGGTCTCAGCTTTTGGATAGACAGCCGAATACAATAACAACGACCGATGATTCCTTTGTCTACATTTATTCCCGTTTGGGTGCGGTCACAGCAAGGCTACAGACACATACCTTTCTTCTCTCACCATGAACCCTGACACCGAAAACCCCAGCCAACCACCTCCGTATGAGGCCGATTTAACCGGGCAGGCGACAGAGACTCCTCCAGGAAATACCGACGAAGCTCAAGACTTGAACTCACCGCCGGTCGCAAGCACAAAGAAGAAGACTCCCGATCTGGGACGTTCTCGTCTGGAACGCTCCCGCCTGGAACACTACCATCAGTTGCAGGAGGAGCAAAAATACTGTGAGTGGTAGATCCCGCGACACGGCCATATGTATTGATCTTCGCAGGTTATTACCGTGTCTACGCTCCAGATGGGGTGATCCCTTCGAAGGACCCCGTCGATCCGCAGAATCCATATCTCGCCCGTATCTTAAAGACATCGCTGCCTTTCGAAGAACACAATGCCACCGTGACGTCGCTGAAACTTTTCCTGCTCAAAGAGCAGACTCATCTCCGTGGGCGGGAGGGGGCAGATTTGTTTCTTACACCGCAAGCATATGCAGGCCTTGCGGAAAAGGAACCGCCTCACTGGCGTGCTCAATATAAGACGGTGGCACCGATTCTTGCGGGCTTCAACCTGATGAACAATGGAACTATGGAAGCACCCTTCGCCCTGGTACTTCGGGACGATATGACGGCGGATGAAAATGCCACAATCGAGAAGATGCTAGAGGATACGTCAAACAAGAATCCCAGTTACCGTGCGTTCTTACCGTCTCTTGTTTGTTCCAAGGGCGCCTCATTTATGGGTCGTCCACCGACAGTGTATTATCAATTGTGTACTCGGACTGGCCAGGGCATTTCGAAGACCAGGAACTTTCTCGGAAACTACCCGAACGTGGGACGGATTGACAGAACACTCGTCTCCCCTCCCCACGGGTCCGCCACACTCCTGCGCTACATCGCGAAGGTGGAAGGCAAACCGATATATACCTACTCGGAACTGCACTGTGGTGAAGAAGGTATTTGGGCGAAGCAGGCGATTGAGGGGCCTTTCACTCTGATGAAAAAATCTTCGCCTTTGGGGTGGACGGAAGACAAGCCAATGATTCTCGTAGAGCCGGAGCGCCGGCGGGAGTTGTTCAATCGTCCCTTCAAAGTCCTCTCCGGAAATCGTGCTGCGGGCTGGGTGTGTTCTGAGTTTCCTCACCTTCGTTCTATTTCTAAACGATGAACAGCCTCATGGTCTTGATCCAACTGGTCTTTGTGCCGACAAGTGGAAGCGTGGGGACTTGGGTTTCACCGACGGTTTTATCACCCAGATGTATCCCTTCATTGCCCTCGACATGGTCCACTGCAATATCCACGGCATGTGGGGATGTAAGTGGTGTTTCCACGTTCTAGACGTCTATTTACACAACCTTTCAGATCTACCTAAAGGCAATCCGCTGCTCCTTGTTGTTTCTCACCCTGATACACGCCACTCCGAACATCAGATGATATCAAATTGCTCGACGAGTAAATTACAATCCCGTGGTTAAACTGTCAAGGGCAATTGCGACGAGCACGACTTACCCTCAGGCGGAGTTTTATCTATATTGATGTGATGTTCATGAATCCATATTCTCTTCCTTATATCTTCCAAGAGACGTGCATGAGACGCGATATGGATCCTGGTTGATTCCGTATTCCTTTTTCTCTGTCTAAGGTTAAAAAACATAATCAAGAAACCGACATAATTTGAACCAACGTCAATCAGGGCTTTTAGCTCTGGTGACTGCCGAGCACAGGTGTACTATTAGAAGAGGATTTGTCCTAGTGAATCTCCACGGTATCCTCGGCTATTTCTAAATTCTCCACAGCTTCAATCAACCCAGCGGTCCCATCCTTGAAGGGGCCTAGACAAGCCACGCTATCCCTAGTGAACGATCTGTTGGTGCGCAGCGGCAAAACCCAAAACCGGCCTGTACACCGTCGCTCACGAGCATAGCATGCAACTCCATGCGTCCATGGCTCTTGTGCACCCGCGAGACACGGTCGAGCCACAATTATGAGTTTGCGGGGATTGTTTCGCCTGCAATTGCGACGGAAATGGGCAGAGTCACGACTTGGAAGCGCCCGCGGGTGTAGTTGAACAGTGTGTGTACGTACGTCACGTTGTCATCGTCGCCGGGGAACATCGGAATTTAGAAGAAAAACCCGGAAGGAAGGTTCGCGTTTCTCGGCCGACGGAATCAGCTTGCAATGAATCACTAGAGGATTCACCCGGTCATGGCTTTCTCTCGTCGAGTAAAGAATCGCGTTCATTCCAAATACATGAATCTATGAAATACATCAAGCTGCGGTATAAAAATGGTAGGCTGATACGAGACGTGTATGCGAGACGGTCGTCGAAATGGCACATACACATACTCTTCATCCTTCCCCTGCTTCTCAGTAACACAGGGATGGCGGAGGGAGGAGGGCGAGGCTCCGATGCTACAGCACATACTGGCATCGGACGCCAGCCGTACAAGCTCAGCGCGCCGGCGCGGTGTGGAGCGCATAGCCATCGGAGGGTTCCCGTGCAGCAAACGCGCGTCCTAGGATGGAGCGTGGGTCGTGTATTGCTGCGCTGCGGACGCTGTACTGCCTACAGGCGAGTGCGGCTGTAGGGGCGTCGAGAATGATCGAGGGGGAAGAGGGAGAGTGGAAGGCGGTAAGGGACATGGGAAAGATACGGCAGCCGAGCCATGCAGATATCAATGGGACGCCGAAGCGAGTGGGAGTATGGTGAGCGCACCGTGTAGTGATGGCCGCAGTCGCACGCGTCCTAGAGAGGGAGAAAGGCGGGGCAGGGAACGGGTGTGGCATAGTGGGGACTGCGCATGGAGATAGAGATGCGAATTGTACCCGATGCGCGAAGGGATGGAGTCCAGCAGGTGGGCTAGTACGGCGTCGGCGATAGGTGTGGGCACAGCGAGCGGAGGACGCGCAGCATGCAGGCTGCAGCACGGGTATGTCGTAGAGAGCGTATGAGTGGTGACGAGTCGCCTGAGTGGTCGCGGGGGAGTCGGATGCGTCGCTCGAGCGAAGAAGCGACTGGAGGCGAGGAAGAGCCCATGTAGACGCGTTGTGCAGAGATGGGACGGTGGGGGCGCTGTACGGGCTGTGGCAAACAAAAAGCCGTGTCGCGGACGGGCGACAGGAGCCTGTGTACACTAGAGGAGGAAGAGAGAATTAGTATCATCTGAAGCGCGGAAGATGAGCCCGTTCGTCGTGGTCGGCCCCTCGCGCTTGGCGGATCGGGCTCGATGAAGTGCGGATAGGCCGAGGGAGGAGGAGGGACGCTACTCGCCGGAGTCGTCATTTCAGAGTTTCAGGACGGCAGCGTAGGCAGAGTACGCGGAGGAGACGGAGGAGGACGACCAGCGCGAGCGGCGCAAAGGGTATAGGACGGGAGCGGGGGGTACACAAGGAGGGCGAGTGCGAGGGCGAGCGAGCGGAGAGGAAAGCGGCCTGCGGAAAGGAACCGCAGAAGGCGGCAGCCACGACGCACGCGCGTTGGCTGTCCGCCGTGTCCGGGAATAAGCACATCGGCGATAAGGTAGGCGAGAAATATGCACCGGAAGTGAAATGGGATGGAACGCACATATCGATAAGGGCGCAAACATGGAATGACGAACCGGAAGCCGCCAGTCTGCCAGAGCAGCGGGTTATTGTCGAAGCCGGAAACGAATGGCCGGTACATATCGCCGTCGTAGGCTTCATGGCCGTGGAAGAGAGCCGGGGGCGAGCGCAGCGGTCGCAGGGGCCGAGACGGCATACATGAGCTGGGGTACATGTGGAGCTAGATTTGATCGGAGTCCGATCAATGTCGGAGATTAAGACGGCGTTAATAACGGTACGGCCACCGATGCGGTTGGAAAGGGAGTTGGTTGGCACCTCCTCGTCTCACTGGTTGGACTCCACTTTCAACAAGAAGTTCCCCGATTTCTCTTTTCTAACTTTGGCTAAGAGTCCAATATTGAATCTTGGCTGTCAGTACGAGATGTAAGCTGGCTGTGATTGCAGAAGCACCGGTCAATCCACGTTTGGCACCCACGTAAGTACTCCACCCGAACACTGCGGCGACCACGCAACACCTTCAAGTTATCACGCTGAGCACTGCTCATTCCCATTGAGCCGAAAAATCGACTAGTCTGTATTTCCAACAGGACCACTGCAGTTCATTCGAGAGCAATATCGAAGCTTCGTTGTCAGCTGGCTTTCGTCGCTGAAGCGCCACATCACTCGCAGTTCGACGTTCACGGAAGTACATACAGCACGGGAACAGCGCGGCCACCCAATTCCCCGGATCTCCTGTCACAGCCCTTGTGCCTAATTTAAAGCGCAACGTGGCCCGTGCATGTTTCTCTGATCCCCCTTCTTAAACTCGTCACTACTCCCATACATTCTTCGTGCTACGACCCCAAAGTCCACCGCAGCAATATATCCTCTTTGGTCAGTTCTGTCTTCCAGGTGAGCTTTGACGCTAGCTGATACAGTTCCATCCCTCATAAATAAGATACAGTCTTGCTCAGAATAGCCATGCCTCACCAACACAATGCCTCCTACATAGTTAGCATGAAAGGTGCGAGAGAATTGATTAGGATACCACATTTAGTGTTTATTTTACCTAGGAGGTGAAGGAGGCGGTGGTGGAGTGGGTGGCCAACAGGGTGGTAATGGAGGTGTTGGAGAGGGTCCCAAACTGTATTTGGATGCTGACACCATGCACATTGTGATACATCGCGGCGGCAGGGAAGAAGGAATAGATATCACACGCCGAGACTTTCTCGACTGGCTTTCACCTCTCAATTTCTTCCCACGGCAGCAAGATATTTCGCAAGTGCGGGCGAAAGGAACTGGTGAATGGTTGCTTGCGGATCCCGTCTTTAAAAAATGGGAATCTGGTTCTGGAAGCATCCTTTGGTGCCATGGAATTCGTATGTAATTCATCACCCTTATAGCTTCCAGACTAACCAAGCTGAAATTTCCAGCTGGTGCTGGGAAAACAGTCCTTGCGTGCGTCCATTCTCCACATTAAGTGGCCATCACTAATTATGACAATCCTAGATCAATGGTCGTGGATCATCTCAGTGCTGCATTCAGGAACAACCAGGATATTGGTATTGCTTGCATTTATTTGAACCACAAGGAAGTCGAGATCCAAACACCATCTAGGCTTCTTGCAGGTCTGTGGAGACAGCTTGTACTTGACAGGGATATCGGTTCCATTGCAGAGGATTTATACAAGCAGCACCGAGAAAAGTGCATTACACCATCTCTGGAAGAAGTTGTCAATGTGCTCAGCTCTAGCATCAAGGAGTTTTCACAGGTCTTCATTGTTGTTGATGCTATGGATGAATATCCCGAGTTTCAACGGGAAATTCTACTCAAACAACTAGCAGCAATGGGTAGCAATGTGAACTTGATGATCACTTCACGGCCAAATATTTCTGCAGGCCCAGAGCTTCCAAATGTTGAAACTCTAGAGATTACTCCAATGCCAGAAGATATTGAAAAATTTGTCAACACACAGATTGACTCATTTCCACGCCTGTCCAAGCATGTTCAGAGGCCAACCCAAGCTAAGAGAAGACATTCATTCAAAAATCGGCAGTAAATCTGTGGATAGAATGTAAGCTGTGATGAATCATTGTTGGAAAGAAATGGAAATAAATTTCAACCAGGTTCCTTCTTGCCAAGCTTCACATTGATTCCCTGAGCACAAGGAATACAATCCGGGAAGTTCGAGAAGCTCTGAATACCCTCCCAGAGAGTCTTTATGGCAGCTATGAGATTGCAATAGAGCGAATTGATGCCCAGAGCGATGGAGACAGAAAGACAGCTCACTCAACCATTACTTGGGTTGCAAATGCAAAGAGACCATTAACAGTAGAGGAGTTACAAGTTGCTCTTGCTGTTAAACCAGGCATGCAAAAGCTGGATGAGGAGGAGGATCTTACGGACATTGATATCATTCTCTCTGTCTGCGCTGGGCTTGTCATTGTGGACAGAGAATCATCTGTGGTGCGACTTGTTCACTACACCACACAGGAATATCTAGACAAAATCCAGGCCGAGAAATTCCCAGATGCACAGGCAGAGATAACATGTACTCTGCTCACATTCCTTGCCTTTGATGGATTCCCAAATTTGTCATGGACTGGTTACAGGGCTATTGTACCCCCTCTTGTTGAGTATTCCCAATATTGCCTTGCACATGCTGCTGGAAAACCTGAAGTTCAACTCAGGGAAAGTCTTCTGGAGTTTCTTGATCGGAGTTTTCAGTGGAAAAAGACAATGAATACAAGTAGACACTCTATGAGCTGGAAATGGAACTCTCTGCCATGGAATTATGCAGATTGGCCACCACAGGCCTCCAGATTATGGATTGCAAGCAGCAGCAAACCTTGTGGACAGTGCAAAGTCTTTGCTGGAGGGAGCAGCTTTGCCACAGCATTCAGCCGACCAAGCAATCATTGTAGCATCATATTATGGCCATACAGAGATTGTCCACATCCTCCTTGATAAGGGCGCTGATGTCAATGCAGCAAGAGGGATATATGGGAGCTGCTTGCGGGCCGCTACCCTAGGGGGGCCACACAGAGACTGTCTGCATCCTCCTTGACAAGGGTGCTGATGTCAATGTCACTGGGGGATTCTTTGAGAGCTCCTTGCAGGCTGCTGCTGAAGCGGGCCACACAGAGATTGTCCACATCCTCCTTGACAGAGGTGCTGATGTCAATGCAGCTGGGGGACAATATGGGAGTTCTTTGCAGGCTGCTGCACAAGGGGACCACACAGAGATTGTCTGCATCCTCCTTGACAAGGGTGCTGATGTCAATGCAGCAGGGGGAGAATATGGGAGCTCCTTGCAGGCTGCTGCCAAAAGGGGCCACACAGAGATTGTCATCATCCTCCTTGACAAGGGTGCCAATGTTAATGCAGCTGGGGGAAGATATGGGAGCTCCTTGCATGCTGCTGCCAAAGGGGGCCACACAGAGATTGTTCACATCCTCCTTGACAAGGGGGCTAATGTCAATGCAGCTGGGGAGAATATGGGAGCTCCTTGCAAGCTGCTGCACAAGGGGGCCACACAGAGATTGTCCACATCCTCCTTGACAAAGGTGCTGATGTCAATGCAGCAGGGGGAGAATATGGGAACTCCTTGCAGGCTGCTGTCATAGGGGTCCACACAGAGATTGTCTGCATCCTCCTTGAGAAGGGTGCTGATGTCAATGGAGCAGGGGGAGAATATGGGATCTCCTTGCAGGCTGCTATCAAAGGGGGCCACACAGAGATTGTCTGCATCCTCCTTAACCATGGTGCTGATGTCAATACAGCATGTGGATTCTATGGGAGCTCCTTGCAGGCTGCTGTCAAAGGGGGCCACATAGAGATTGTCTGCATCCTCCTGGACAGGGGTGCTGATGTCAATGCAAGAGAGAGATGTGGGAGCTCCTTGCAGGCTGCTGTGCAAGGGGGCCACACAGAGATTGTCTGCATCCTCCTTGACAAGGGTGCTGATGTCAATGCAGCTGGGGGAGCATATGGGAGCTCCTTGCAGGCTGCTGCAAGGGGGGGCCACACAGAGATTGTCTGTATCCTCCTTGATAAGGGCGCTGATGTCAACGCAGCAGGGGGAAGATACGGGAGGTCCTTGCATGCTGCTGTCGAAGGGGGTCACACAGAGATTGTCCACATCCTCCTTGACAAGGGTGCTGATGTCAATGCAGCAGGGGGAGAATATGGGAGTTCCTTACAGGCTGCTGCCAAGGGGGGCCACACAGAGATTGTCTGCATCCTCCTGGACAGGGGTGCTGATGTCAATGCAAGAGGGAGATGTGGGAGCTCCTTGCAGGCTGCTGTGCAAGGGGGCCACACAGAGATTGTCTGCATCCTCCTTGACAAGGGCGCTGATGTCAATGCAGCTGGGGGAGGATATGGGAGCTCCTTGCAGGCTGCTGCCAGGAGGGGCCACACAGAGATTGTCTGTGTCCTCCTTGATAAGGGTGCTGATGTCAACGCAGCAGGGGGAAGATATGGGAGGTCCTTGCTGGCTGCTGTCGAAGGGGGCCACACAGAGATTGTCCACATCCTCCTTGACAAGGGTGCTGATGTCAATGCAGCAGGGGGATTCTATAGGAGCTCCTTGCAAACTGCTGCACAAGGGGGCCACACAGAGATTGTCCGCATCCTCCTTGACAAGGGGGCAGATGTCAATGCAGCAGGGGGATTCTATGGGGGCTCCTTGCAGGCTGCTGCCAGTGGGGGCCACTTAGAGATTGTCCGCATCCTCCTTGACAAGGGTGTAGATATCAATGCAGCAGGGAGGAGTTCCTTGTGGAATGCTGTCAAGTGTGGTCACACAGAAATTGTCTGCATCCTCCTTGACAAGGGCGCTGATGTCAATACAGCAGGGGGAGAATATGAGAGCTCCTTGCAGGCTGCTGTTGAAGGGGGCAAAACAGAGATTGTCTGTATCCTCCTTGACAATGGTGCTGATGTCAATACAGCATGGGGATTCTATGGGAGCTCCTTGCAGGCTGCTGTCAAAGTGGGCCACACAAAGATTGTCTGCATCCTCCTTGAGAAGGGTGCTGTTGTCAATGCAGCAGGGGGATTCTATGGGAACTCCTTGCAGGCTGCTGCCAGAGAGGGCCACACAAATATTGTCCACATCCTCCTTGACAAGGGCGCTGATGTCAATGCAGCAGGGGGAGAATATGGGAGCTCCTTGCAGGCTGCTGCACAAGGGGGCCACACAGAGATAGTTGGCATCCTCCTTGACAAGGGTGCTGATATCAATGCAGCAGAGGGAGAATATGGGAGCTCCTTGCAGGCTGCTGCCAGGGGTGGCCACACAGAGATTGTCCGTGTCCTCCTTGACAAGGGTGCTGATGTCAACGCAGCAGGGGGAAGATATGGGAAGTCCTTGCAGGCTGCTGCCAGAGAGGGCCACGCAGATATTGTCCACATCCTCCTTGACAAGGGTGCTGATATCAATGCAGCAGGGGGAGAATATGGGAGCTCCTTGCAGGCTGCTGCACAAGGGGGCCACACAGAGATTGTCCATATGCCGACGGAGTGGGGTGCCAGGGTCAGAGCACTAGTGGAAAATTAAGGATATGAACAGCGGTGAGTCTGACCATAAATTTTGACATTGGCCCCTTATATATCTCTATATTAGGTGTTAGGTATTTTCTGGGGGGAATGGAGTCCAAAGGCGGGCAAGAATAGATTGCTGCTTGCTAACCGAGGGCAGGGAAGAATGGGGGTGCAGGAGGAAACAGATCAGTGTGATGGTAAGTGAGGGCACGGTGGGCAAGGATAAGCAAGGGCAGTGCACAAATTTGAGGGTGGGATCATGATTGTGGGGGAGAACAGAGTGTGCAGGGGAGGAAGGGATGTGGCTGATGAGTAGGAAGTGTAGGAATTTCAAGGAATATCCCATGCAATGAAACATTGCACTCAGATGCGGCCGTATAATCTAATGAAATCAACTAGAGAGTGAAGCGAACTAGTCACAATCACAATCCAACCAAAATAAAAATAAAACACTAATCCAATCCTAATACTTGTATGTGTGTGTGTTCAGGGAAGTAGGGTACATATCACCCATCAAGAGGGTGTGCAAAGGTAGTATAAGACTCTGTTTCAATAGCAAATTATGTGGTCTGAGCACAGTTATGCTGGGGTAGCAGGGACTTTGTGCCAGCAGAACATCAAGACTCGAGTAAAACCTTAGACTGTTTAAGTCTTCAGTTTCTTTGTGAGCAGCAGAACCTAACACTACTGGCAACTAGCCAAGAAGCAGAAGTTGGGACAGACTATCAACAGATGGACACCACTTCAATATCAACCTGACTGCACAAATGGCGGTGGTATTAACGAAACAGGGGCAGTTGCTCAGAAGGTGGGGGCTGCACTAACTGCACGGATGGTTACTTTGAAGGTGGTGGTCTCACTTCTATTAATAAGTCTTAATCTGGAGGCCTAAAGCGCTGCTACAGGAGATAAATTGAGTAGGTTGAACAAAGGCTCTTATATTAATGTGGTGGTAGTCTTTTTGACATCCTGTTTCCTCTAGTCTTTTCTGTGTGTCTTCAAATCTCTGATATCTTTTCACAAATCAAGAGCCTACTATATTGCCCGTATATCTGGGTGGATAGTTTACTGGTCAATACAGAGTATACAACTGGCTTTTATACATTTTAGAGATAAGTAAAGGAGATAGAGGGATGAATAGGAACAATAAAGGGTGGGAAACTGAGTAGTGAATGGCCAATGGCATAGAAGACATTCTCAACCATGGGTATTATGACCTGTTACCAGAGTTATTCTACATATATTTCTCTAGCACACCATAAGTTGTGCTTAGTTGTCTTGGTTTCCATCTTTCTGGACTGATCAAGTCAGTTTCGGTCAAGTCGTATTCAACTTCTGAATCAGTCCCGCACTTCATAAGCCCAGTGGAACTTGTAGTAAGTACCTAGCGGCTTGATTAAAAAATATCTACCGGCACAACAATGTCTGAACTAGTATAGTGGCCAGTGGGAAATCTTATAGCCTTTCTTCGGGATTTTCCGATCCAATTTTAGTTTCAATAAGATTACTGTCAACCCTTGAGATGGCTCGCACGGTGGCCATAGTTTCCGTTACCTCTGCAGCAGAGAGTGCCTAAAGGCGGTACAATACAGATCCCGCAGTTTAACGGCACTTCAAAGACCTGTTGAAAATTGCCTAAAATGTGCACATCTCATGGCGCTAAGTATTACATACTGTTGAACTGCGGAGATGCGAACACAAATAAATTCAACACAGATCAAGCTAGGAGGCTCCGACTATGTCGGGAGAAACCATGTCAAAAATGTTGCACATTCTTATGTAAGCAGTGGGCGTGAATTACTTTGAGGCTGTACATGTTAGAAAACGGATCAGCAGGAAAACCCGGCTTGCACAAACAGTGCCATTATGAGGGTGGAGAGACCTTGCAAGCAAGGTAATAAATGAATTTCCACCCAAATAACCTTCCAGCGGGGTTTTTTTTCTGGTGCAACTCCTAATGTCGGGACAAATGCCGCATTGAGCCAAAGTGGGTACTTCCGCACAATCACCATTACTTCCCCTTTAAATAATTACACTTCGGTCATGGGTCCATGCTTGAACACATTAAAGCACCCAGATGCAAGCACTGGGCCTCATTTAGTAGCAGCTTGTTTTTTTTTCTAGGGGCCTAGAGAACAACTGTGCTGAAGGATCTGGTACAGATTCTATGATCAAGGGTAAGTGGGGTAGGAGGGATAACGGGGAGTGGGGCAGGGGCCAATAGGGGCGACCTCAGGTAGGCGCAACAGCAGTGCGGGTGAGCTGAGGTGCTGTAGTGAATTGTGCCGTGAGATCTGAAAGTGCTATCACCCGGGAGCAGCTCAATAGGGAGCATGCATATGTGCACGAGGCGGCGGTTGGCGAAGATGCCCATGCATTGTGTTGCCTGGCTGCGCAGCTGCCAATGGGGCAGTGTAGCGAAGAGTGTGTGTGACACAGGTGCGCATGACGGACAACACTCCGCACATCTTCTCCACAACTAAGCATGTTGTGCTGGGAGCGGGATGGCACAGAGTTTGAGCAGTGGTGGATGTGACGCGGTGTAGCCCGATTAGTGGGCCAGGGGTGTGTGCACTCACAAATAAGAAGAACAAGAGGAGTAGTGGAAACAATGGGACACACACCAGATAAAGAAAAAGCTTGATCTAGGTCAAGACATTAATTGAGAGTGTATAAATTGGTAGCCCAATCAAAATTTGTAGAAAGTACAAGATGTACCTCCGCTTCGCTCCAGCATCTAAGAAGCCGAAAAAGAACTCATCTTCGATTTGATAAAATACGGGGCCACTTTACGTCTCGAAATTCGGGAGGAATGCGTGGCCCACCGGCTTAAGGGCAATATAATTGAACTACGCTGCAAGTGGCATCAACTCCGATCAAGTTGAAGCACGTAATCAATCAATGGACGATGCATCCGTTGCCACGCGGTTAGATTGCTGAGAGAGCAGACGGGAGAGGGCAGCGCCCGATGGAGGACCAAGGGATGGAGCCAACACTGAAGTGCTGCAGCACAAAAAATAAAGAAAGGAATGAGCCAAAGGCTGAAAAATGTAGGCAGCCAGGGGATGAGTTGAGAGTGGTACCATTCCGCTGATAAGCCAGTAATTGGGCCATGGTTAGATACACATAATTTTGTGTGTTTCTGATTGTGCTCATTGCTGAAACTGTTGTTTCTATGCAACAGTACTGGTTCCTGGTAGCTGTTGGGTGAACCACAGAGAAATGGGTGGATGTTCTAAGGAATTAGAACATCCATTGGCAAGTCTCACCTTGAAAACCGTAGAGGAAATGTGTAGCCAATTAACAAGTCAAGGAACTTCGTTTGACTTGTTTCCAACATCCACTTAAACAACGGAAACAGGTCAAAGGAATGGGAGTTAGGCATTGTATCATGTTGTGTTGAGATGCTACGGAGACATGCCAGGTCACAAGTGTTTCAGTGCTGGAGTTGCCGGTTTCCATCCAATGCAGATACACCGAAACAGGTGGTCAGCTATTCTGAGGATCCGGTGACAGACCTGGTACTGGGGCACCCAGGCATTTATTCAAATCTGCTCAAGTTGCAACATACTATAATGTGTTACTGAAGAAGAATAGAACGAATGAATTGAGAAAAGTATGAATTGATAATTCTTGTAGCTAATTTACAAGAGCTTTTATACTCTACAACAAATGCTAGAAGGTTCTAAGTATTAGTAAAATATCGGTAAGCTACTGAGTAAGAAAGCTCGGGCAGAAACTACGAGAAACAAGTCAGCACTGCATGCTGACTGATGATCCGAGCCCGGAGCCGCATCAGTGCCGTCGGCTTGATTAATAATCCAACACTCCCCCTCAAGCTGAAATTAATCCA